>BCLG01005777.1:0-12339 GCA_001602295.1 Zoysia matrella | reverse complement strand
CGCGTCGGCCGGCCAGGCCGCCCGGGCACCGAAGCACCGAGCCATCCAATCTAAATCGGACGGATCGCATTAGATCCACCCCCACCTTTAAAACCCGGCCACCCGATCCACATCTGAAGGCCCAGATCAAGCCACGTCACCCGAATTACATCATCCTGTGGATCCAAATCCGACGTAGAAGATTAAGCCACGTCGTTTAAATTATCCGATCCATTCAATTTGAAATCAAGGGCCCAGATTAAACCAAGTTTTCTGAATAAAAATAAATCAAATCTTTATTGCGTCAGCATAACATCAGCAAGGCCGGTTAATTAAAATAAATTAGGAAAATTAATTTAATTAACTCCAGATTAATCTGATAGCTAATAAATAAAAATAATTAAATAATTAATAATATTAATTTGAAGAATAAATTTAATAATTAGTTAATAATTAATTTAATAGTAATAATTAATTGATAATTAATTTAATAATAATTAATTATGACAATTTTGCAGAAAAGCCCCTATACTTATTTTTAATTATAAGTTAGTCCCTGCCTAATGACAATTTCACGTTAAACCCCTGAACTTTTCTAAAATTACATTTTAATCCTCAAATAATTTTGAAAATTATAGATAGGTCCTCAGAAATTAATTATTAATTACAGATTAGTCACTGAACCTTATAAATGCCATAACTTTTGATCCGTAACTTCGATTTTAGCATATAATATATCAAAACGATCATAGCGAAATATGCTATGCATTCATGACATCATCATATTGATCTTGTTCTATTTTGTTGCATTTGATTGATTGTTTGTGTTCTCGTGCGATAGGCGACTTCGTCCTGGAGCCGCAGTTCGTCGAAGACTTCCAAACAGCAGGAGTTCGAGACCATCGACTTTACTCCCAAGAGCAGCAAAGCAAGTGTCCTTGATCATCTTGTTTCTATTTTTAAAACATCTATCTTGTAGATTTCATGCTTGTGTCAAATTGACTGCGTACCTATTAATAGAAATTTCTAGTTTTCCACATTATGCCTTGTCGCCTTAGTTTACTTTATTGTTAGCTAGATCACTTGCTTAGCTTGCTATTGTCAGGATGTGTGTATTTAAATGGATCATTATACATGCTTCACGAGGATTAATGGGATATTAATAGCAACTTGGATTGTGATGATTTGGACAATATGGTTTGGTATAGGGCTATGTGCGGGCTGCAGCACTGTCCCTTGATAAGTTATCTTCTCAAATCTAAGGACCGGTTCGTGGAGTGACCACCCATGTGTTTTTGTACAGCCACGATGCCAAGAATGGGCGCGGCCTAGCGTAGTAAATGATAGAAACCAGTTCTGTGCGTGACAAACAGTGGAGCGGGAAAAGCGAGTTACGCCTGGATCCGCCTGGAGAGAGATGTGTGGGGGAAGGGAGGGTTACTCCCGGGAACCATTCGGCACAAGAGGGGGCCTCTCGGGTTTTCGGTTAGTGCCTGATGGGTGAAACCTTAGTGGGCACGTACAAGCTGGTGGAAGTCATGGAAAAGCCTTGTAGTGATCTCTTGGCCCTCGCACCAAAGGAAGTGTGCGAGTGCGACGGCACAGGCATAATGGAGATTCTTTTAGTCACCTGGCAACAGGGGATGAAATCACTACTCATGGGAAAATTTGTACAACCTCTGCAGAGTGTAAAACTGTCATGACAGCCGTGCTCACGGTCACGAGCGTTGCATGGACCCTCACATGATTAGCGGAAATTGGTATTTGTTTGGTTTGGTGAATCACAGTGGGAGACTGTGATTTGGTTCTCTTATTGATACTACTGTTTATAGGTGCGATATCTTTCACTTAGTAAATAGGTGCTTAATAGGAAATGTGTGTCTCTAATGTGTGCTTTTATGCAATTAAACCCTATATTACCTGTTTCCTTGATATTTGCCACATGTCATATACTTCCCACACTTGCTGAGTACATCCTGTACTCAACCTTGCCTTTATAATTGCTGCTCAGTAGAGAGAGAAGATTGGGAGAACATTGAAGACTCTGGAGCCGACGTCTAGGCGAGCTATTCGGTCAATTGCCTGTGGAGCCCAAGACGCTTTCGTTTCGTTTTCGCTGTTTGGTTGTAATTCAATAAGACTCTTAGTCTATTTTTGTAATAGTTTAGTTATTCGAGACATTGTTCTATTTACCATTAATAAAGTCACTTTATGTGTGAAACTTGTTCCTGGGCACACATAAAGGGTCATTCAGTTTTAGCCATAAAACCGGGTGTGACGTGTAGGTCCTTTTACTAGTACATCAGCGCCCACTACTTCTAGTATAGAACAACCTCCGTATGGCATGCCATTGAACTCGTTTAGTGGACAATCTAATTTTCTCTCTCATGTGCAAACTAATGCTTTGGTAGTGTCTCCCGCTAGCGTAGAGCCAATTACTAGTATCCCCAATCCGGCTACGAGCCGATTGAATGAATTGGCTACGTTTGTTCCTCCTTACTGTACCGTTGCATATAGCACACCACCTATCTCACCGAGCGGTACGGGTATCCCTCATGGCCCCGTTCCTAATGAATTGTTTAGTGCCATAAAAACAAGCCTACACCCTTCACCACCAGTCGCGTCCACTAGGTCACCCATTGCCAACATAGAAGAGTGTATAGCGCGAATTAAGGAGGATTTAAACTAACAATTTCATGAAACACTAGGGTAGACCTTAAGGGGAGAGACCAAATTTATCAAAAACCGTACACCACATACTTTGATTCGGTTTCATATCCTGTTGGATGGCGCGTTCTCGACTTCGTCAAATTTAATGGCGAAGATAGCAAAACCACTTGGGAACACGTTAGCCAATATGTAGCACAACTAGGAGAAGCGGGTTTTAGTGAGGCTTTGAAAGTACGATTGTTTTCTTTATCACTAACCGGAACCACTTTCTCTTGTTTTTCATCATTGTCCCCGGGTCCATATACATGTGGGAGTCTTTAGAGCGCAAGTTTCATGACCACTTTTATTTCGGAGACAACGAATTCAAGTTGTCATACTTGACATCGGTTCGGCAAGGGAAAGAGAAACCCGTTATTGACTATCTTCGGCTGTTTAGAGATATTAAGAACCGATGCTTTAATTTAACAATTTCTAAAAAAGACTTAGCCGACCTAGCTTTTATTGGTTTACGGTCGCATCTTAGAGAAAAGCTAGAGGGATACGATTTTCTTAAACTCACCCATCTCCAACAAAGAGCTTTGGCTCAAGAAAGCCCAAGCAAAGAAATAAACATGACTACAAGACCCGCCGTAGCGTACACGTCGTGGAATGTGATTCGGATAGCTCTGATGATGATTCCAATGACATTTTGGCTACCAAGTTCGTTTGGCCCTCTAAGGCCAAATCGTTAGCTTGTGATTCGCTCAAATTCATAAAAATCGGAAAGACGACGTAAAATACACCTTTGATGTGGCTAAGTGTGATAAAATATTTAACGAGTTGCACAAAGGTGGATATATTAAGATCGCATATACTTTACCTTCGGTGGATGAGATTAAGCGTAGGGCACATTGTAAATGGCATAACTCTTATTCTCATGCTACTAATGATTGCAATGTTTTCCGTCGACAGGTCCAATCATCCTTAAGGAGGGATGATTGAGTCTTAAGGAGATGCAGATTGACAAACACCATTTCCCCGTCAACACTCTAAAGCTCAACCCTAAGGTGTTGATTCGGCCACATCAAGCTGATACAACCAAAGGGAAGAACGTGATCATCGGGGATGAGATGCATGTTTTTCCAAGTGAGAAGGGTGCCTCTAGGAAGGTGGTGCTCGAGAAGTCCTCCGATGGTTAAGAGTCTCTAAAAGTCACCATCCAAGGCTCTAGACCTGGGGGGCAAGCTCCACAGCCTAAGATGATAAAGCTAAAAAATCCTGAAGTGGGCAAGTGGAAGGTAAATCAATGTAAAGCCACGGATCGGAAGATGGGGCCTAAAAGCGCCTTCAACCGGCTCATGGCTAAGTACAAAAATCAAAAGACCGATTTGAATAATCGGTCTATGAAGCGATCAAGATCACTACTTAGGGGAGGCAGCCCACCTAGGAAGGAGATGAGGCCAACCGTGAATGTGCACGGGCCTCCTCCTCCTTTTCCTCCATATGGCTTCAGAGCGTTGCCGCCGTGCTTCCATCCTATGCCTTGCCCACCGTTCCCGGTGTTGCATCCATACATAGGACCGTGGATGCCCGTGCCACCGATGCCTATGCCACCGAGGCCCGTTCCACCGATGCCATACCCGTCATTTCATCCGGGGTGGAATGGATCGAGAGGAGATGTCTTTACAAGGCTCTCCAACCCTATTCTGGACTGGACGGATTCTCGACCAATCAAGGTTCAAGGAGGGAGCTCCACCACCGCGCCTAAGCAAGAGTGGCATCCGAAACGACATAACTAACCTGCTCTCTCCACCGTTGTTCATCAAGAGAGTGCATCCTGAGGTGTCATGAAAATCGACACAACCGATGTCAAAATCGTGGGAGTCTTCACGGGGCCGATCACTTTGAATGATCCGGTCGAAAAGGCCTCTCATGACCATGAAATTAGCAGCAGCAAGAGCTCCTCTAAGTACACGCAACCGAGGTGGTGTCTGCCTGGCTTGACCCACACACCAAAAAGAAAGCTCCAACGGCTGCGCCTCAAGAAGATGCGAGGAGAGGAGGCGAAGAAAAGGAGGAACGAGGTCTTCAATGAGATCAAGTCAATGGTCTCTCAAAGTAAGCAGTGGAGGGTTAAGGAGCCCGAGACCCCTACTCCACCGGTGACGAAGGAAGCAGAGGCTACTCCGAAGCCACTTGGTTTGGCCGACGCCGTCTTGGGAGAGGGCTCCATAGCGCTCTCGCCTACAGGAGATGTCGATATATCCGACTTCGACGACGATAACCTCTTGGACTACGAGCCTACACCGTCTCAGAAAGGTATGGACATTAACACCATTTGTTTATCCCTTTCCGATTATTCGCATATAGAGAAAGAAGTCATGGCACAATTCAACTTTGGGCCGAAAAGTGTTGTCTTCGAAAAGCCCGAGGAATTGGACAACCATTTGAAACCCCTCTATGTGAGAGGTCATATTAATGATGCACCGATTTCTCGCATGCTTATAGACGACGGTGCTATTGTTAATCTAATGCCGTATTCTTTGTTTAAGAAGCTAGGTAAGACCAATGACAAGCTCATCCGGACCAACATGACTTTGAACGGTGTGAGAGGAGGAGACCCTATCGAGGCTAAGGAGGTCGTTTCTATGAAACTCACCGTTGGAAGTAAGACCATGGCGACCGCTTTCTTTGTTGCCTATGTGCGCGGTAGTTATAGTTTGATCTTAGGGCGTGATTGGATTCATGTCAATAGATGAGTTCCTTCTACCTTACAACAATTCTTGATACAATGGATTGGTGATGATATAGAGGTTGTTCATGCGGATGCATCGGCTTGTGTTGCTATGGCCGAATCATCTTCTTTACCGCATGACACCATCAAGTACTTGACCGGTTTAGACTTGATGGATTATGATTTTCTTAGCGTGAGTAGAAATGATTTTGTACCGGTCAACGTAAAGCCGACGGAGAATCGACTCAACAATATAATGTGATTTAATGGATTCTAATCTTGATTGGTTGCAAAAGAGAGTGGAACACTATCGGTCCAACACAAACGATATGTGCGAAGCTATCGAGGAAATAGAAGATATAGATAAGTTAGGACAATTATTCACATCGGCCGATCCTCTTGAGGAGGTGAACCTTGACAGCGATGATAATCCGAGACCAACTTATCTAAATAAAATTTTGAAAGCCAATTATAAGCTGAAGTTAATAGGTTTATTAAAAAAATATGTGGACTGTTTTGCATGGTCTTATAATAAAATGCACAGGTTGAGCCGCGAGTTAGTTGAGCATTGGCTTCCAATAAAATCTGGTTTTAGACCTTTTAAGCAACCGATGAGGAGGTTTAACCCGAATATGCATGATCGGATTAAAGAGAAAATTAACCGAGTACTTGATGCAAATTTATAAGACCTTGTAGATATGCGAAGTGGATCTCCAACATCGTACCGGTGGAAAAGAAGAACACTGGTAAGATTAGAGTTTGCATTGACTTTAGAAATTTGAATAGAGCCACTCCTAAAGATGAGTATCCTATGCCCATAGTCGATATGTTGATTAATAATTCTTCCGGCCATAAAGTTATTAGCTTTCTTGATGATAATGTGGGATATAACCAAATCTTCATGGCGAAGAGGATATGTCTAAAACTGCTTTTAGATGTTCTAGTTTTGTAGGATTGTTTGAGTGGGTTGTCATGACTTTTGGGTTGAAGAATGCGGATGTCACATATCAAATGGCCATGAACTTTATCTTTCATGATTTGCTTGGTGTTATCATGGAGGTTTACATAGATGATGTGGTGATCAAATCGGTCGCTTTAGATTCTCACTTGGCCGATTTGCGACTTGCCTTGGACCGAATGCGTCATTTTAGTTTGAAAATGAATCCTCTCAAAAGTGCTTTTGGTGTATCAGCCGGGAAGTTTTTAGGCTTCATAATTCATGAGATGGGCATAAAGGTAGATCCTAAGAAGATAGAAGCAATTAGGAACGTGCAAGCGCCTACATATAAGAGAGTTGCAAAGCTTCTTAGGAAAAGTGAATTATTTAAGGTGATTCATTTCCAACTTGTCGGGAAAGATTAATGCATTTACTCCTATTCTTCGGCTAAAGAATGAAACCGAATTTACTTGGGGGCAAAACAGTAAGAAGCTTTTGAGAAGATCAAAGAGTACTGGTCTTCGCCACCGGTGCTTAGGGTGCCTAAGAGAGGAGTCCCTTTCCATCTCTACGTAGCGGCGGAAAATGATGTGGTTGGTGCTGTTTTAACACAAGAAGCCGAAGGAAAGGAGTACATGATCACTTATGTGAGCCGACGGTTGGTGGATGCTGAAACAAGGTACACTCTTATTGAAAAACTATGCTTTTTTTTTATCATGCTTGCACCAAGTTGAGACATTATTTGCTATCTAGCAATTGTGTGATTTCTTGTCAAACCGATGTAACTAAACATATGTTGTATAGGCCGATTTCTAGTGGTAGGCTTGGTAAATGGGCTTATGCATTGATTGAATATGATTTGTCTTATTAATCATTGAAGTCAATGAAAGGCCAAATTGTTGCTAATTTTATTATTGAACATCGGATTGATTTAGAACATGATCTAGATGTTGCTTATGTTACTTTTACCCATTGGAAGTTATATTTTGATAGATCGGTTTGTAAAGAGGATCAAGGTGTTGGTGTGGTTTTAGTATCTTCTCATGATGCACATTTTGAATTTTCAAACCGATTAGAGTATGATTGCACCAATAATCAAGCCGAATATGAAGCATTGTTGTTCGGTTTAGAGTTGTTGAAGTTCATGGGGGTTAAGCATGTAGAGGCTTTCATTGATTCGTTGTTAGTAGTGCAACAAATTTTTGAAAATTTTTAATGCTTAGACAGATCATTGAATGCCATCTTAGATAAGTGCCTAGACATCATTAAAAGAATAGACGAATTCAACATACATCATGTGCCTAGGCTAGAAAACAGTGAAGCAAATGATTTGGCTCAACAAGCATCGGGTTATAATGCTAGTAAATGTAAAATTTCAGTCAACAAAAAACCGATGCTTGAGGTGTTGGAATTAGATCGTTCGAACACTAACACGTCAAACTGTGATAGTACCGAATCACTTGATTAGAGGTCTCCCATAATTTTATACATTCGTAGCTCAACCTACAGTGTAGATAGGAAATTTTGGCATGTGGCTTTTAAATATACTTTGATCGATGGTGACTTATATCGTCGAACAGGGGATGGTTTGCTTTTGAAATGTTTGAGTGATGATAAGGCTAGAGTAGCTATGGGAAAGTTCATAAGGGCATTTGTGGTACACATCAATCGGATCCAAAAATGAAATGGTTGTTAAGGAGGGCCGGATTCTATTGGCCAACCATGATTGCCGATTGTTACCGCTACTACAAAAGATGTGAACAATGCCAAAGATTTGAAAATATTCAATTAGCATGCGCAGCCATGATGAACTCTATTATAAAACCATAGCCATTTCAAGGATGGGGATTGGACTTCATAGGGCAAATACATCCTCCATCTTCGAAGGAACATCGTTTCTTGTTGGTCGCGACAGATTACTTCAGCAAATGGACCGAAGCGGTAGATCTCAAGAACATGACGCACAAAGAGGTAATTGAGTTCCTTACCGAGCATATTATTCATAGATTCGGCATAATTCAAACTTTAACTACCGATCAGGGTACTTCTTTTACGTCCGGTCATGTTAAAGAGTTCGCCGAATCTTACCAAATTAGGATACTCAATTCATCTGCATATTATGCTCAAACCAATGGTCAGGCCGAGTCTAGTAACAAAATATTGATTAAACTCATTAAAAAAAGATAGAGAACCATCCCAAGAGATGGCATGAAGTCTTATCAAAAGCATTGTAGGCTCATCGAATATCTAGGCATAAGGCAACTAAGGTAACACCCTATGAACTTGTGTATGGACAAGAGGTCATTTTACCCGTCGAGGTAAATCTACGAGCTCTAAGGTTAACCAAACAAAATGATTTATCCACGGATAAGTATAGAACTCTAATGCTAGACAATATCGATGAAGTCACCGATAAGCGTTTAAATGCCTTGAAAGAAATTGAGAGACAAGGCTCGAGTTGCTAGAGCCTACAATAAGGTGAAAGTCAAAACTTTTCAGGTGGGCAAATTGGTTTAGAAAACTATTCTGCCCATAGGCTCAAGAAGCAAAAAAGTTCGGAAAATGGTCTCTTAGTTGGGAAGGGCCATACCGGATAGTAAAAGTCATCGCCGAAAACGCATACATATTGGAAGATGTTCGCGAACAATCATTACCTAGGGCATTTAACGGCCGATACTTGAAAAAAGTATCATCCAAGTGTATGGCAAGAAGCGTAAGAGAAAAGTGGTCGATGTGAAGAACTTCGTTGCTAAAATTGAATACAATGGCCGATGAGTTAAGAAAACTATCGCCCTTAGAGGTTTTTGGGTGCGTAAATGTTTTATGGTGTAGGAACTTAACCAAAAAAACAGGGGGCATATATTGACACCCAAAAATCACAGGGCCACCGAAGTATCCGGCACGTTGTCGGATTGTCCTGTGAGCCCTCTCTGGTTTGGACACTTAGCCCATCGGAGTGTCCGGCACGTTACCGGAGTGTCCGGTGAGCCCTTTCGGGTTCGGGCACTTGGCCTACCCGAGTGGCCGGCACGTTGCCGGAGTGTCCGGTGAGCCCCCTCGGGTTCGGACACTGGGCCCACTGGAGTATCCGGCACGCTGCCGGAGGGTCTGGTGAGCCCTCTTGGGTTCGGGCATTTGGCACACCGAAGTGTTCGGCACATTGCCGGAGTATCTGGTGAGCCCTCTCAGGTTCTCAGAATTACATGACGGAACTTTCGGCACTTTATCGGAGACTCCGGTAATGTTGATTTAGAAAAGTTTTCAGCACATTGATTCTAATTTCTTTCCTAACTCGTAGGATTAGTTTCCCTGTAGGATAAGACAATCTCTCCTCTGTAAAACAGAGGCCCATGACCGATTGAGGATCATACCAATCGAACCTATCATTTTGCTTTTACATTTTGTTCTTCTTCAAACCCTAATTTCCTTACTCGAATCCTTTTGATGTTCTTACTTTGTCCCGACGACGTTTGAGAACGATCCGACTGGCCTGACCGAGCCCAAATCAAACCTAGGACGATCCTCCTCCAACAGGATCCCTCTCGAGGCGGGATTTTTCATGTGCTGCCCAAACCCGACGTTGAAGAAGCGTCGGCATTCCCACACACGGACGTGCTGAGCAGTGTGTTGGTCCCAACCTGATTTTGGTGTCAACACAACTTTTCTAAATTATCTGACTGTAGTATCCCTAACTCTTCACACTCCCAGTAAACACTGCTCCAGAACACGTAATTAACTCTGTGTTTATGAAAATATTTTATTGGTTGACTGATGTCGAATGGCAAACAATTGGGTGTCAGTCTTCTCTGAGACCGAGAGTGTTACTCATTAAAGTAAGCAAATATTATTGTAAATTGACTATTGGTGTAGCACTGGTTGGGCTCAAATGGATCAGTTTGGGCAGACTGAATCAGTTAGACGTGGTCATTGTGGGCTGATGTTGGCCTCCTTGAGCACTTCAGCTAATAAAAAGCCAAATATCTTTCTACCTATAACTGAAAAAAAAATTTGCTCGCTACAGAAGGCAAGTTCAGAATCAAATGTAATTAGCTTTTCATTCATATTGCCAGGACATTTTGAATCATTATATGAGAAGTAACAATAAAAATTGATGATGACAGTCCACAATTTGAACGCAAGCACTAAATATTTTCAAACTTTATATGAGAAGTGTCAATAAAAGTTTCTAATCGATCCCAGCTCACATTTCGAAGAAATAATTGTATTGTGCTTTTGTAAGTTGCTAAAGCCGGCCATCATGAATCATCCATCGTCTCTTTAGTTTCATTAAAGAGTACGGTACTCGATCTCCACTACATCATAGCTTCAAAATTAATCCTTGGGAGCTGTCCAGCAGATTCCCAGTTCAAGGCTCAAAAACTCAGAATAAGCAACAAAAGGGTACCTGACCATGTAGTGGATTGCTAGACTGACTTTCCACTCTCCCACCAGCTTAAAGGACATAATTTTCAAACGAGAAACTTTATATTTGTGGATCTTCTTGTCCTGAGGCTCTTATTTGTAAATATGTTCTTGTTCACGCAAAAAACGATATCAAAGTTTGAATTGAAAGCATTATAAATGTTTGGAGTGAAAGAGTTATGTATAGTTTGGGTTACCACAACGACATGGCTGAACCATCGAACAAAGCTCCACTGTGCTCTTCCAGGAAATATTATCTCCTCGATCCAGCTTTCTCAAGCCTTAGAAATTATAGCATCGATCCCACTGTACTTGATTAGTACCGGGATTCGGAAAAGTGCAGAGAGATATGCTACATAACTCATAGTGCAAATGAGCTAGTAGTAATCCACACATAAACGCATGATATGATTATCTACATTATCACCTAATCACAAGGAGAACACACATATACAGTTTACTTACTTTCGTTCACCACAAAGTTCAATTCAACACGGATCAAATGCTACCACACAATGTGTGTAGATGTTGACCCTATCCTAACGTGGAATCTAGCATAGGAACAGCTATTTCAGCCAAAAGGTGTAACTTAGTGTTAAGTTTCGAAGCAAACTGGACTGACTAGCTAGAGGTACATGATATTGCTACAGTACTTCGATATGTGCATTGGCTATAGTATAGATATTTCAAGGTTACATGTCATGAGAACAGATTATCATGTAATACAGTGCACTTTCACAATAGCAATCCCAGAAAGATCAACCATGAATGCGAGGGCGGCGATAAAAGACCCAAGTTGTTCACTGATGTTTCCAGGTGCTTAGTGATGATCATCTTAGATGATGGCATCTATCGTAGAGAAGGAAAAACTATAAATTTCGGATACATGATCACGATAATGCTTATCGACAATGGGTGGAATCAGTTGCAACGCGCGCTAAGGGGACATGAGTGGCCGTGTGTGATTTCACCAAACAGCTCACTTTAATTTCCGTCTGAGATAAGCTTGTTAATTTGACAGTACATGTGAGAAGTTCAGTTAGAGAGCCCTGTGCACGATGCATGCAAATGCCACTACAAGAAAATAGATCTTTAGTCATCAAGTTTTAGTGATCAAGAAATTTGGTCACTAAAAAATAATAAATAGTAACCAAGATTTGACTTTTATTGTTGATATACATTTTTAGTCACCAAAATATATGCTCATTGGTTAATAAATACATTTAGTTACCAAGGGTTCCCTAGTTGGTATATAGTTTTAGTGACCAACATATGCAATTGTTGGTTACTATATATATACAGTGACAAAGTTTTAGTGATCAAAATGCGACCAAGATTTTTAGTGACAAAATAGTTATAATGATTAATTTTACACATATAGTGACCAAGTACTTTGGTGACTAAAAAACATTTTTCTTGTAGTGTGCAGTAAAAAGGAGATCGGTGAATGGCATCTAGATGACAAGATGCATATCCATTATTTTGAAAGTGTCGTTAATCATTTAGAATAATGTGAAAAGAATAATTATGTATACCTTCATCATGGCAAGTGAAACTGAAACTTCTAATCTTTGTCTCTCTCTATACACACACATATTCATATGACACTACATTTTTG
>BCLG01005776.1:0-20588 GCA_001602295.1 Zoysia matrella | reverse complement strand
CACTCCCACCATTTATTCCAAATCCTTTTATGAATGAAACCATCAGTTCACTTCCCATAAACAGAAAACGCAATAGTTCCATCCAGCAGAGTGAAATTGGTTCAAGTTCTCATGATAATATTCTTCTTCCTGGTGTTTCAGATGGACAGATCAACATGTTTCATGAGATGCAGCGCCATATGATGTTAGGCAAACAACCCTTTGAGATGAATCTCAACCACGCAAACCACTCAAATTCTGTACTTGAAAACTCTAGTGATTTCCAAAGTTCAAAATCAAACAAGCTACCCCATTGGCTTCAGGAGGCTGTGCGTGTTCCCCCATCCAAGCCATCTGACTGTGAATTACCGGCTACTATTTCAGCAATTGCTCAATCCGTGTGCCTGCTTCTTGGAGAACAAGAACCAGCGATACCTCCATTTCTGATCCCAGGACCTCGGCTTTCTCGCCCAAAGGATCCAAGGATTACTTCAAAGAAGAGGACACTCCGCAAGGTCCAACAACATACATCTCAAGTTGATCATTCCAAAATCACATCTAGCCAATGTGATGAGTACACGAGTCCTTCGATGCCCCCATTCACTGAAGCTTCGCCCGTTCTTCCAAGAGTTGATGGCAACAATGACGGTACCCCTTCAGTTAACTTGAACTCTCGATCATTATCTTCAGCTGGAAGTCTAGGGCACGATGAGTTACATCCT
Organism: Zoysia matrella; assembly: GCA_001602295.1. Classification (NCBI taxonomy): domain Eukaryota; kingdom Viridiplantae; phylum Streptophyta; class Magnoliopsida; order Poales; family Poaceae; genus Zoysia; species Zoysia matrella. The sequence goes on along the minus strand of BCLG01005776.1, from coordinate 19,887 downwards.
GCGGTTGAAGAATCACACCAAACTGTGGAAGCTGAAGAAACTGCTGCTACATGCGTGTCCAAACCAGATGTTCCTGATTGCCAGAGAACTGGATCTTCTGTGGCTGATGACAAGGCTAGCAGATCTCATAAATCATCTGCAAAAGATACTACTGACTCTGACCCTCAGGGGGGCATGATGCCTGGATCCAATTATTTAACTCCAGCTGTTTCTGCATTGCCAATTTTTGATGATGCACCAGACACAAGCAGTAGATCAACCGTAGGGCCTTCCATATGCGTTGATGAGGGCGTGAAACAGGAGGATCCAGTAGTCAATGAGGGGAGCTCTGGAAACTGTGAGGAGGCAATGGGGAAACCAGCTCCTGAGAGCAGGGACTTTGTGGCTCACCTTGAGGAGAGCAGAGATTTAGAAACCATGAAGGAACCGGCTACTCATGAGAACAAGGATTCGGATGCATCGCATTCAGTCTCGGATGTAGTCGCTTAGATAAAAGTGAACGAGATCATCTCAGATGAGCATTAGACTCGAGCGATTAGCTCTGTATTTGTAGCACTGGGATTTTCCCTTTCCCAATGTTTCCAGTGTGGTTGATCTTGTGTTTTGTAGTATGATTTAGTGCAGAGTGCTAATAGAGTAAAGTCCGGGGGTAGTCTGGCTGGATCAACTCTCAAGAACATGTACACATGAAATGTATATTTGCTAACGTGATGTTGGCTGTGTAGTACTGCCAATATTCATTTATTTGTGCGTATATGGATGATTAAAGTAGGCCCTTTGTCTAGAGCGTTAGCTATCCTGATGCTATATTTATCTAGAGTGCCTGGATACTTTGGAAGCAGAGAAATGCGTGTGTATTCGATAGTTACACCTAACATATCAGAAGCGGTATAAAATCTGAGGTTGGAATCTCACCTATGGACGCTCGCCAGTGCTACAAAGCTCCAGCGGATCGGGTTGGGTTGGCTATAAAATTAGATAGACTCATGATCTTTTAGTCGTGCAGTCCTGTTGTAATCACAAGAAAAGCCCAATGAGGTCAATTGTATCGATCCTATTCTCTTTCTATAATATACTCTTTTCATTTTAAAATATAAGCATTTTTAAGTTTAGTTAAAGTCAATTTTTTATCACTTTGATCACTAATAATATTTATTATATAAAAATTATATTTTTTGAATTCATCGTTAAATAAATTTTCATAAAATTATATTCTTGTATTAAAAATTATTTATTTTTTTAAGATATTATTGATAGAAGTAAAAAAATTGACTTTATTCAAACTTAAAAATGTTTATATTTTAGAACGGAGTAGTATAAAGATACTCAATTCTTTTGCAGAAAAATATTTTCCTGCAAACCTACACCTGTGCGGTTGTCTGAGAACATACAGCTGCTGAGAGCCGAGCATCGGAGCTGGGGAAACATGATCATCTTGTTTCAGTTTTCCGGGCATGCAAAATTATTTTGTTTACCATCAATATTACAGCGTAGAACTATTTTTGTTCCAAGACCACTGAAATTTACCTGGGATGAAAAATAATATCGGAGAAGTAAAAACGGTGCGCCGATGTCATCTTGGCAGCCCTAATGGTGAAGTTGAAGGTTTAAGTCAGTAGATCGAGTTCGAACCACACCACATTGCAGAGTAATTCGGCAAATTTCATTTAGAAAATTCATGAAGAACAAGCAAGAAATGCAGTAGTTTCATAGGAATCACAAGAAAATTTCACAGGAATTAGTTTAAATTCATAAGAAAAAAGTATAATAAGAAAAAAGTATATTGCAGAATAGAGAATTCATTCACAGTAGACAGTATTTAGCAGGAGTACTCAGTATACAGGAAAGCGTTTATACAAATGCTTGCCCACCAACAGCACGTTCCAGTCGTTACTCCTAAGAAATCTCAGTTTCTGGTCCCCCAGTACATTGAACTCCAGGCACAGATTTGGACCACACAATGCGAACTCCAGGCACAGATCTGGTCGACAAAATGACTCCGACTTGGACAACTCTTCACGAATTCACAGATTACAAGCGCAAGGCCCAATCGGTACAAATTACAGATTCTGCTCTGGGAAATGGCAAGAGAATAGGAGAGCGACATTCACAAGGCACGAGGATTGACCCAACAGAGAGAAAATCTGTTCTCTCTTAGCAATGCTAAGACAAATAAGCCCAAGAGCAATGCCATAAATTTTGTGCTTAGATTGTCATTCCAACATTCTTGGGCTTGTCTGTGTTACTTCATGTTTGAGTGGTCATAACAATGATGCTTATTTAAGAAGTATCGTAAATTTGAATCAGCCTGCTCCATGGATCATGTTACTGTTTCATCACTTTAGATGTTGATGAAGTTCACTACCCGAGTTTTTCATTTGCGTTATACTCCATGTGTCAACTGAAAGCTGTGGCCCCTATATTGCCATGCCAAGAGATTTTCCCATGTTTTGAATTTAAAAATGCAGTGTTTTTTTTTTTCTGTTCATTCTCCGATCATGTTTCCAAATTCTTTTAAGCTGAGAAAGAAGTTGCTTATCAACAGTAAGACCATGTAACCGTTTGGAAGGCGAGTGAAGCGACATTCTGGAGTGCCATCCAGAACCATCATGCTTCAGTTGAATCATCTTGTCTTAGCATTTGTATCAGCGTTGCTATTATCGCCCAAGTTTCCATCTGCATGTTGAACCTGTCCTACTATTGGGAGTACTCGATGATGTTTCTATGCATGGCCAGTGGCATGATTAAGAAATGCTAGTTAAATTTCCCTATTTTTTTCTTGGATATTGAACCTTTTATCGGCCGTTTCTGAATATACAAGCTGTTCAGAGTGTTCAGTTTGGAGCACGATGCTGTCTCGATGGATTCGATGCTGCTCTTGGTTTAAGTTATCCTTTTTAATTTCTACGAATAAATTGCAGACTAGCTTGAATATTACTCCACTCCTCAGTTCAAGTGCATGAATTCAAAGAAAGAAAAGGTAAATGAAAGAAAGAAGTAATTACTACTTCAAAATAAAAGTAAACCCGTTTTCACTCCACGGCGATGTGAAAAAGGCAAAGAGAAAGCATTATCGTCATAGACCGAGGCAGGGAGACCAAAGTGCAGAGTTACCATGATTGGTGAAACTAAAGCAGAGTCAAAAGAGGAAACAAGAAAGCACCCACTCTGTTTCACCAAGCAGGGGAAGCTCATGCACCAGTGATCCAAAACGATCACAGATTATATGTATGCTGATGAATGCAAGTGCAGACGAACTGAATAAACTGCTCTCCTGGATTCCATAGACCAGAATCGATACAGATCGTGTAATCTAATCAGCAAAAGCCACCGCCCAAAAAGATTTCGGAGCATGGACCTCTGTATCCAAGATTCAACCATCCATTGATTCGCCGTTGGTTGCCGCAAGTGCCATCGAGCAGGATGGCATGGAGAGCTGGTCCAAGAAGGCCGGCCGGCCTCAGTTGGTGGCGTTGGGGCCGTAGCAGGCACCGCGGACGGGGTTCCAGAGCCACTGCACGAGGAACCGCCGGCCGTTGACGCCATGGACGTTGTAGGCGCTGCCGTCGGGCGCGCGGGACACGTTCCCGACCAGCCCGCCGCCGCCGCCGCCGTCGCCGTACACGCCGAGGCAGAGGTCGGCGATCTCGGTGGGCGCCGTGGGCGTGTCCCCGGCGTACCACGCGTTCACCAGCGGGTTGGTGCTCATCTCCGCCAGCTCGTGTCCGAGCACGATCACCATCCCGTCCAGCCCGACGTCGCCGTTGGGCGGCCTTAGCACCGCCTGCCCTCCCGCTCCCGCTCCTCCGCCGCCGCCACCGTAATCGGCGCCGGCGGCGGCGAACGGATACGCGCACTTCCCCGGGCACTGCGTACCGCTGTTGCCGACCCAGGCGTAGGGCACGGTGACCCCCACCACGGACGCGAAGGTGAAGTAGTGGAAGCCGCAGACGGCGCGGCAGAACTCGTCCATCTGCACGTCCGGTGAGGTGAGCACCAGGTACGCGCCGCTGTACGGGTCCAGCGGCAGCGGGTCCGGGTACGCGTACACTGCCGACCGGATCACGGACTGCATGTCGGAGCGCCGGAGCGTGGACCCGTGGGAGTACCCGACGTCGGAGTGCTCCCCGGCCACGGTGAAGGCCGCCGTCACGTTGGCGCCCGTCTGGTCCGTGTACAGCCGCGGCGCGCGGGCCCACCAGTCGGAGACGGCCGGGAACGGCGCCGGCGCGGAGAGGGACACGAGGAAGTCCCGGAGCACGGCCTGCGACGCCGGCTCCCACCGGCCGTACCAGATGAGGTACAGGTTCGTGGGGGACGCCGACAGCACGGGGCCCATGTGGTACTGCATGTCCACCAGCTGGTTCCCGTCCACCAGGTAGTCGGGGCCGTACACCGGCACGCACCGCACGACGGCGAGGCTGCAGCTCCAGATCGCCACAGCTGCGGTGGCGGCGACGAGGAAAGGGCGGCCAGGGACAGGAAACAGCCTTCCCATTTTGGTGGGACGAGTGGAGAACTGGAGACTGGAGAGTGAGCGAGCGAGCTGAGGTTTTGGACTTTTGGTTGTCTTGGGCTTTTTGAATCCTCAGTCCCCCTCACGCCATTTCCTCAGATCATGCGAGTAAACACTCCCTCCGTATATTTATTTTAACCATCCATCTTACTTAAAAAAAATGGTACTCCTTCCGATTTATAAAGAAAGTTTTTAAGATAATATTTTAGTCAAATATTAGAAATATAAATTACAAATAAGTTTTAATTAAGTTTAAGAATATAAAAATCATATAATTAGATTTGTCTTACAAAATACTTTCATAAAAATATAAATATGTTACCTTTTAATAAATAATTTTATAAAAATATAAGTTAAAATTAAGCTTTGAAGATCGTGTCATTGTTCAAAACGAATCATCAAAGGAGTTTGAAGTGTGGCTTATAATTTTACATATTTGACTAATTTTTTAAATTATATAAATGGTCAAATATGATATTATAAGTCAACGGTAACATCAATTTATGAATACAGGGAGCAAGATGTAAATTGATTTTTGCCATCTCTTATAATAATATATTATTATAATATTCAATTTAGAAAATATTTTTAATTTTGAAAACTAATGGATGCTTGTTTTGAAAAGTTTTTAGCATGAAAGAATTAATTAAAAAGTAATGTCTTGGTTTTGAAAGTTATCAGGAATTAGGGAACTAGTGCTGGCTAAGATGATTTTGTATTTTTTTTTCTAGTTTTCTATTTTTTTCCTCTTGTAGAAATCCACCTCTGAAGGCCCAATTTTTAGCTATTTATTCTAAGATAGAGAAGGCCAATTTACTTTGTTTTAGGAATATTTTAAGGTAGACCTAAATCACATTTCTAGAGCTGGGGTACCTTCATAGACATACCAGTTACATCTATGCAATAAAAATCATATCGATAATTAAGCACTGCTAGCAAAATTCGAAGCGACATAGAACAAAACTTACCAAAATTTAAAGATGCAAGATCGCCCAGATGTTTTGACACCATGATCGACCTTATCTGAGCTATTTATTCCAAAACAGAACTGAGAAGACCTCCTAATATTTGCTTCCTTCTCTCTGTCCCTTGATATGGCTGTGGGCACATGCTAAAGTGCAGTGGTGTTCCTAAAAGTTGATCATATATGCTATGGCATACTTAAAATTATAAAGTTTATATTGAATTATATAAAAAAAATATTGCGGTATATTCTTACCAAAATTCTAGATACGCCGCTTCCTACACGTCAACGGTTGCACGTTGCTCAAAGCTACATTTCGCTCTAGGACCAGCACCATGAGAGCTAACCAGTTATCATGGCGGTCGCCTTCGTCAATCTCTTGCCAGCTCAAAACCATTATTACGAGTATCTGCCTCAACTATGCACAGATTTGTCTTCAACCGGCTACCCTATTCAAGACGGAAGATTTGTGTTGAGAGTACAAGGGCGATAACTTAGATGCGGCTATCGATATGCACAGTACTATCTCTCTTATAAAATATATAAGTATTTTTAAGTTTAAGATAAAATCAAACTATTTTAACTTTTATTAATAATATTTTAAAAAATTATATAATTTTTAATATAAAAATATAATTTTTATGAAAATTTATTTAATGATAAATTAAAAATATAATTTTTATATAATAAAATATTATTAATTATATATTGTTAATTATTAAAATAATAAAAATTTGATTTTAACTTAAAACTAAAAATATTTATATTTTGAAACTGAAGAAGAAGTACTACAATAAATTTCCTATGTGGATCGAAAGGAGCATCACGTGAAATCTGCAGTACTGGCTAGGGTTTTAGTTGCCGTTTAAATTAGAGAAATCAGTCCTCACGCCATTTATTGAGGTGAGGTACCCTCAGAACAGTTGCATCATGCGGTTAAACATTCCCTCCGTATATTTTATGATAAATTCTGCTCTCTCAGTTTGATATCACCGTTAATTTTTAATATTTATTTTAATTATTCATCTTATTAAATAAATATAATATATTTTATATATTTTATTATAATTTATTTTATCATTAAAGGAGTTTGAAGCGTGGTTTATAATTTTACATATTTTAATTAATTTTTTAAATAAAATAAATGGTCAAAGATGATATTATAAGTCAACGGTAATATCAATTTATGAATGGAGAGAGCAAGATGTAAATTGAGTTTTACCATCTCTTATAATAATATATTACTCCCTCCGTTCACTTTTATAGTCGTTTTAGCTTTAAACACTAGAATTAAAGAAAAACGAAAAAGTGTTGTAAGCAGAAAATAATGAGGAAGGAGATAAAGATAGAAATAGAAATTTATTAAGAAGAGAGAAAAGTGTATTAAGATGTGAGAATGACATATATTGAGAAACAAATTTTGAATATCGGAGTAAGTATTATAATATTCAATTTAGAAAATATTTTAAATTTTGAAAACTAATGCAGGCTTGTTTTGAAAAGCTTTTAGCATGTAAGAATTAATTAAAAGTAATGTGTTGGTTTTGGAAATTATCAGGAATTAGGGAACTAGTGCTGGCTAAGATGGTTTTGTATTTTTTTTTATTTTTCCCTCTTGTAGAAATCCACTTGTGAAGGCCAATTCTTAGCTATTTATTCTAAGATAGAGAAGGCCAATTTACTTTGTTTTAGGCATATTTTAAGGTAGGCCTAAATCACTGCATTTCTGGATCTGGGGTAAGGTTCACAAAACTATTTGATGCGGAAAAACCGGTCGAGGGCGATATTCTGGTTTTCGGGAAAACCAGAAAAACTGGTCTGAAAATCAGTTAAAATTCAAATTTTAAAAATTCGTCGGCTTGCGGTTTGCAAACCGGTAAATTGGCCGGTTTGGGCGCCGGTTTCTGGCGAAACAGTTGCGGCGGTAAACCAGTCGGTTTGGCTGAAAACCAGCCGGTTTAAACGAAAAATCGGGCGACAAAATAAAAAACCCGAAAAAATGTTGTAAAATAAGGAAAAAAATAGAAAAAATCCAAAAAAATTTGGCATGACTCTTTCTAAATTCTTGCAATACATTTACACAATATATACTTTATCAATGGATAATAAACACACAATTTGACAATATATCTATACCAATGCAATCCATATTTCATACGTAAAGTCATACATAAAATTACTATGTGAGTGTCACTCACATTTTGTTCTGTCTATTCAGACATTGTTGCAGCACAAGACAAGTGTAGCAACTGTCTGTTAACTTCATCAGTGGTCACTAGACGGAATGGCAGAGGAGTGTCACTCTCTGTGTCCTTTTCATCAAAAAGACGATCAGCATTGGATTAGAACAATCATACAAGAATAGCTTCATGAGACGATCAAAGAGATCAGTTTCTAGTGGTTTATATGTGAATCCAGTATCTCGCATCCATATTCTGAGATTATAGTTGACATACCCCAACTTATGCAATTTGGTATAAGAGAGTCTGTTGCACATCTTTGTATGGACCAATGCGAATGTACTTCAATTACACTCGCATCTGCTAGATGAAGCGCACTGCGACACTAGGCACAAAGCAAGCTTCTGAAGATTTGGTGTGTGTCACCACCAAACATGTGCCACCATTGAGCAGGTAAAATTTTCGCATCCACTACCATCCTATGACCAACTCAGTTGGGAATGCATCTTGTTTTCTTCTCTAAATTTTCGCCTCATGCAGCGCCTGAAAACACATATCGGTGAGTGCTATACGCGAAAATGCGTCTCGAAGATCATGCAACGTATTTGCACTGAACCTATATGAATAGTGCGCCATTGGGTTCAATGCTCCAGCTGCATATATAATAATAATTAGATAAGTAATAATCTTTAATAAAATGCATTAGTAGTTATGTTGACAAATACATTTTACCTGCATTCACAAATATGTCATCACAAATATCATGTATCTGACGATTAATAATCTCCATATACCTCTCGTACTTTCCATCATCATTATGCAGAAGAGCTTGATACTCATTTTTTAACAGATGATATCTCATAAGAACTTTACTTAAGTTTGAGGTCTTATCTTGATAAAAAACTGAAAGAATGCATACAATAGTTACACGACATCAACCACATACTTCAGTGTGTCTCATCATGACATGCTAGCTAGGCATGAGTGTGCATATCTTCTCTCATCAGTGTTAAATCATCGATTTTCTAAAAAACTTTGAAAACCTATCCATGCCATAAACTTGCCCCTCCGACGATGCACACTCTCAAAAAATATATAGTTGGTGTCAAAACGAGTTGCATTTCATCTCACCAACTCACCACCAATAGCATTCATCATCATGCAGTGCAGCTGATTATGATTGTACAACCAACGAAAAACTCTGCGAGCAGATTATATCACAGCTTTGTATTCTGAAAACTCACCAATGGACTTTAGCATCAAGTTGGTTGTATGTGCCACACACGGTTGCCAAACAATATGATTGTACTTGTTTGTTAGGTGCTTGTACGTTTTTTTAGTTCGAACCATTATCCGTAATAATGTGGACAATATGCTCTGGACCAATATCAATGCACATTTTATTTATTTTCTGCAAATGAACATGACATCAATCAATATAACAGTGGTGCAAATACATTGAATGATCAATGGAAGTAACATATGAACATATCTTAAATATGAACTCTACTGACTGGCTGTTTTCTGTAACATCAAAAGACTTATAAAAAAACATGATACCGTTACCGTAGATCATAAAATTTATCAAGCTCGTCCCTGTAGGTCTAGTCCAAGAGTCGCACATGATAGTTACATCATGCGTCGGTCACTCTAGCTTGAATTTCTCAAATTCCTTCTGAATATCTTCTTCGTGTTGATCATGGTATGTTCCATCTATTTCTCTGCTAGTTGGGTTAGGAACGCCTCCACCTGCGAACATAAAGAATCGTGACCTAAATATACACCACGTATTGTGAACATAATGAAGAAAATGAAAGTAGCGTACCTTATATTTGTGTCTCTTTGATTGCGTTAATGATGTACAGATTATCCGCCTTTCTAACAGCGATGGCTTCTATGTGAAAGAATTTAGACCATGTTTTTTCAATTGCTGACTTTGCTAGTTTACTCTTTGCTGTTCATAAACCAGTATCTATCTTGGTTTGAACCCGTTCCCTGAAACTTGACTTTTTTGACATTGATCTTCTCATCATGCCAAACAATCTACCACCACCACTTTGAGAGGAAGCATCTGCCCCTTGAGAGTAATCACCTGCACCTTGAGAGGAACCACTTACACCTGAGGAACCACCTACACCCGATAAATCACCAACATATTGCTCGAACTGATCACCATACATACGCTATCGCTGTCAAAATTCTTTCTTCTATCTAGATAACCGCATAGCAGCCTGCAGATCTTCATAATCCTCCATATTCACATTGCCCTCACCTGCAACATCCTGTTGTCTCAAGGCCTGTCTAGCTCGATCCTTCCTCCGCTCGGCGGTCCTATCAAGCTTCCGACGAAAATAGTCTGTGCACCTCGGCAGGAATGTGAGCACAACCTATCACATTGATGCCCTGATGTACCAAATATTACTTGAAATCTCGTGGCACCACTTCCTCTCTTCACGCTCTTACAATATTTGCAATAAAACCACAAAAAATATCATTCAAATAATGAAAAAAGCAAATCACCTCAAAGACCTCGAAATCACCTCGAACTGAACGGCTTACCGGCTTAGCCGTCCGACTAGCCGCAATAACCGGCCGGTTAGCCGCTGGATTTGGCCGGTTAGCCGCTAAATCTGACCTCAGCGCGGCTTCCGTGCAGCCAAGCTGGCTAGCCATAGAAATTGAGTGGTAAGCTGCTCAAACCGCTCGGCTAGCCGCTCAGACGAAGGGGAAACCGGAGAGCTCGGCTAACCGCTGATGCCGGCCGGCTAGCCGCGGATTTCGACCGGCGAGCCGCTCCTCTCGGCCGGTTTTGGTCGGCGCAACGGTGGACGATGCCCTATGGCCAGAGGAGGTCGCGGACAGAGAAGGAGGAAGGCTCACGGGTGTTCTGGTCGGCCGGACTAGGATAAGGTTAGTTTTTGTATTTTTCATTCAAACTTTCGTGATTTTTTTGACACGTAAATCAACTATTTTTCAAAAACAAATTTCACAGTAGTGTTCTATTTTTCATCTAGTTTTTTCTATATATTTTTTATTTCAAAATCCGTCAATTTTTCAAAATTCAAAAAAAATTGAATTTAAAAATCAGTCAACCGGCCAAACCGAACCGGACTTGTTTAACCGGTTTTCGTGAAAACCGATCTGATTTGGTCGGTTTTGTGAACCCTGATCTGAGGTATCGTTATAGACAGATCAGTTGCATCTATGAAATTAAAATCATATCGATAATTAAGCACTGCTAGCAAAATTCGAAGCGACTTCGAACAAAACTTACCGAAATTAAGGGAGCAAGATCGCCCAATTCTTACATATCAACATGATCGACCTTATTGGAGCGATTTATTCCAAGGCAGAGAACTGAGAAGGCCAAGTTCCTCTGTTTTGGAATCACTCTTTTTTTTTTGAGAATTTTTTGGAATCACTCTATTGACAGCGTGATCGAGTTTAACAAATCCGAAGCTCTTATTGCGATCGGGGATGGATTGAATCTTTGCTTCCCCCTCCCTGTGGGCACAGGCTACACGTCAACGGTTGCACGTAGCTCAAAGCCCACATTTCGCTCTAGGACCTGTACCGTGACAGCTGACCAGCTATCATGGCGGTCGTCTTCGTCAGTCTTTTGCCAGCTCGAAACAATTGAGTATTTGCCCCAGTTGTGCAGAAATTTGTCTATAAATAATTTTTAACTATTAAATCATATAATTAGATTGGTGTTACAAATTACTTTCATAAAAGTATAAATATGTTGTATTTTAATAAATATTTTTATAAAAAATAGAAGTCAAAATTAAACTTTAGAGACCGCGTTGTCCAACACGATCTATTTTGCCAGCTAGAAAGAGTACTCTCCTACTCTCTCAGTACCTTTGTACTCGTAGAAATTTATTTTTAACTTTTGTTGACTGATGCTTTAACAAATAATTTGTATAGGTTAGGTTAAATTTAAAAAGTTAACATTTATACTTTTAAATTCATCAAAAAATACTTTTATAATATATAAATTTTGCATTATTAAAATTAATTAAATATATCAAAATTATTGATCAAAATCGTAATCAACAAAATCTAAAAATGCATTTTTATTGAGATAGAGGTAGTAGGAGTATAAATCTCTCTCTCTCTCTCATTCATCAGTGCATCTGTGCCCGTGCACGTTTTTATACACTTGCTTCCAGACGTGAAAGAGTGAGGCCGAAGTGATTGCAAGTTTGCCTTCTCGAGGAAAGCGGTCACCACCACTCCTCAAGGATGATGGCGCCGAAGGTGCCATGGCATCGCGCCAGAGGCAGGACGCGGCTCCCCAATGGCTACCCATCATGCGATAGGAAGGATGCACCCCATGTGATGGACGGCTTCGTTTTCTGTTTTCAGGTTAGCCGTCCCAGGCGGATCCAGCGGTGAGATCAGCAGGATCGACGGCAACGGCACCGTGACCGAAAACGATGGAGCATCACAAAAGCTGCTCATTAGGTCAACCTTGGGAAGCAGCACCAGCGCCAGCTGTTCCTGGAGAGAGCAATGCAGTTCCCCAGATACTCCTATGTTCTTACCAGGCTCATGCAAGTTGCAACAGTCTCTTTTAAAACGCGAGAATTTTTTCTGTTTTTTGTGTTTTTTCTATAAAATTAAACTAAATTTTTTAAAATTTCTGTGCGATTTCTATTAAATTCCTGCGATTCAAAGAGGCCTTAGGTCGAAGATTCCCTGGACCAAAACGATTCAGAGAAAGCTCACGTACGGGAGATGCACATATCCAAGGGCAAAGAAATCTGAAAAATGATTCCAATTGTTATCACATATTAGCCTGAACCAATTTAGACCAAACTGGTTAGAAGTCGCACGATCTTACAGGCTTTCACTTTGTCCATCCGAAGTCTTCATTCGGTGGTTCTGGATTCCCAGCCAGGAAACACTGATGAAGGTCAAACCTGGTCTATCACCATTACAGTACACCACTACGAGTCTGTCAAAACTAGTCCCTGAGGAATCTACAATGGCATTGCTGCCTTCTCTCACTGGAGCTGAGACCTGCTACTGCTCTCAGGCCAATGGAAGCTTGGTGCATTGTTGCTGTATTGCGACAGATCAAATGAGATGGTCTCCACCTACAAAGGAAATATATTTTAAGAATGAACATTAGTATGCAAGTTCCGCTTTCTATAAAAAAAAATAAAAATAAAAGAAAAATGGTATGCTTACTCCATAAGGGAAAGTTTCTTGAGCACCAGTAGACGTTAGTGGCCATCCCTCATTTACAGGATTCTGCTCGACCTAATAATTTTATTTTTAAGAAAGGATATAGTTTCAGAACAATAGGAAAAAAAATCCAGATGAAATTGTAAATCTTATAACAACACATACATTTGTTCCATCAGCTACATTTTCAATTGCTGTGACTGCTGTGTTTAGAGTGTTTGAATTGGCATTCCTCCTCTTATTATATGCCCTTTTAGTTTTCTTTTTCAAGGTATCAAGAACAGTTGGGGTCGCCAGCTTCTTCTTGCGGGAACGTTTGGATTGACCTTGAGCAAGATCCCAGCCCTTTGTACTGAGAGAGATGGGCAATGCATCATCAGTAAAATCCTCATTCACAGGGTTATATGCAAAATTGGCGGTTGAAACATGATTGTCCACCCTTTGATCTCTTAATGACCTCTCATATGAAATCACTTTATCTCTGATTTCCCTCATAATTGACAAAGCGTACACTTTCGATTCTGAGTTAGTGGAACCAAATTCTACAACTTCTGCGAAGTATTGGTGGCCAATTTTGTAAAGATCATTATAGCTTCCCAATTCTTGAGTATCTTCTGAGACAGGCTCAGATACGGAAGCACAAGTTTGTTTACAATCCTTGCACCAGCGATGAATGATGTATTTTGGTGGAACCATGAGCACAAGCTCCAGCCTGAGAACACCGAGAGCATGCCTACACAGTATTCCCTTGTATTGGAATGACCGACAGACACACCATACGTCATCTTCAACATTGTCATAAGCAACTTTGTAGTCCACCTTGTTTGCTTCATTTACATTCTCAGAAACTACGTATGTAACCACTGAATCATTCCGGTCAACTACAGTATAATTGCAATGAAATGAGTGCCCTACTTCATTCATGAACTTCTGAAAGATTTCTGCAGTGTACAACTTTGCTGCTTGCTCTTCAACAGGCAACCCAGTCATCATGGGTGGCCTCATCTGAGATGATCGTATATCCTCATAAGTTTCCTTCTCTAATTTGTTTTTAACAACCTCCTCATACTGCTCAATAAACATTTTCAAAGAGGTTGCAGATGTCAACCAGCCATCAAAATAGTCAGTTAAATTATCACCTCTGTCTGTAACAGCCATTCCTGCCCAAAATGAATCTTTCACATAAACAGGAGCCCACTGCAGCCTAACCTCATAAAGCTTGGACAACCATTCATTTTGCTCTAATTGAAATTGTTGAATCATTTCTTGCCACTCTTTGTCAAAGTCAGGCATGGTAACAGAATCATAGGCTAACGCGATGAATGTAGAAATAATTTCATCCTTCTTTTCCACGTCCTCCAACTTTTCAGGAAGCTCACTTAAGATGTGCCAAAAGCAAAAACGGTGTCGTGTGTTAGGGAAAACCTTTTTAACAGCTATTGCAACATCATGACAATAGTTGGTAATTACTGAGTGTGGTGGCTTAGCATTCATACATCTTAACCATGTATCAAAAAGCCACACATAAGCTCCAAGAGATCTACCAGCAAGCAGACCACATCCTAGTAACACTGGCTGAGCATGGTGGTTAGTGCCCACAAATGACATAAACTGCATACAATACTGGTCACTAAAGTTTGTTACATTAATAGCAACAACATCACCAAAGTAACTGCAAGAACTACGTGATTTGGCATCAGCCCAAAAAACATTCCTTAGCTGCCCTTGCTCATTCATATCAAAACTGTAAAAGAAATATGGATTCTGGTCCTGCATTTTATTGACAAACCCCAATAAGGCATCTAAATCTCCTTCCATGAGCTTCAATTTCCTGTTTCTGTCTATCTTAGTTTTGAATTCGATTTGTGCAGATGAAATTATGCCACTATCACCTCCTCTGCTTGAAAGTGCAGTGGCTGAGCTGCTCTGTGGTGCCTCAGCCTCAGAGATACGGGGTGGATTCCGAGAGAAAGGAGAGTTCTTTAACTGCCTCTTAAACTTAAGTAGACTCGGATCCAGCGGATGGTTGTGCTCCAACTCAAGAACAATGACTTCCCATTGGTTTTGAAAATGGGCATCCTTCACAATCATTTTTGCCTTGCAGCCTGTTTTCGTGCCACACTTTCGTGCAGGCCTTGTCACCCCAGACCTTAATCTAGACTGCCCTCCTTTGGAACATATGAAAGTAGAGCGATACCGGAAACCATCAAATGTATTATTAGATCTCCTTGTAATACCAAAACCGGCGTGACAGCCATATGCAACATAAAACTGAAAGGCGTCTTCCTCTGACTCAAATATCATCCCAATTTTGGGTAAAAATGTTGGATCTATATCAATAGGTTTGAAGACACCACTCTCAGCAGCATTTCCTTCTTTCTCACTATTGTCTTGCACATCTTCTTCATTAGATGATTCAGTGTTATACTCTTCTTCCATTGGTCCCAAACTTTCAAGATAGCCTAAAAATAGAATAACTGTATCATAATTGTGCACAGTAGAAGCATGAAGAGCACAGCTACGGCACTATGTGTGCAGCACAGTATTTGAAGGTGAATGAGATTGGAGCAACGGTAGTGTTGGAATTTTCCCACCAATCGCAAATACATGTCATTCTAGATTTGCTCACAGGAAAAGATAAGCAGCATATAAAACATCATGGAAGGAACATTTTGATATGTTCTACAAGTGAACAGTAACATTAATTTAGCAAGGGAACAAGACTACAGATATAAAAGGTGCCAACAGGTTTTTGAGAAGTCTAAAATGACTTATGGATGCAATCGGACTTCTTGACACAATCAAATTTTCTGAGACAATGCAACAGTTTGAAGATCCCCCAAAAGGAAGCCTCTGTCTTTGTTCAGTTGCTATGGTAGTAATAATTTATTTCCAACAGTTACATAGAAATCCATGCTGGATAAGCAAGCATCAATTAGGCAATTATACAAATTAAATTTCAATGTTAACTATTACACCAGTAGCATCGCCGTAAAAATAACACGCTTAGAACAAAGGGTGTCACTTCTAGATCATAATCCTAGTAAAATAATTTTCTGGCTTTCAAGGGTTTCCATTCTTCATAATTGGTTATCAAGCTATGCCAAAAAAAGGAACAAGACAAGATTCAACACCTAACATATTTCTCTAAAGAACAGAGAACATAGTTACACAATTTGGCCAAGGGAAGTGACCCTCGGCATTTGTGAGGATGTGAACCTGTGTAGGATTAATATAGCAGCTGGCAGCCACCACCACCACAACATCCAGCCAATCTTGATTGAGCATATTTTTGTCACGCCGCAGGGATTGGAACACAACACATTAGAGTTGATCTAAACAACGTACCATAGCTGGATGGAAATTATGGTTTTATAATTCCAAACAAATTCTCCAGTGAAATAGTATGATCATTAACACGACGCACGAATCAGATAGACTCATCTTAGTACAACAAAATTAGAAGCAGTACATGGATTGATTCGCACGTATCGGCTTACGCAGCAGGTAATATTAAACGAGCACGAGCCACTAGCGAAACCGATGGAAGCTCCTTGTCTCTGTGCACCCTGCTCTTGAACGCTACCTCGCCCCGACCGACCTCCACTTTCAACTCGAAAAAACCTCCCATTTCAACTTAGAAAAAATCGAAATTTTAGGCCAAAAAATTCGCCTCCTGGAACCGAAGAAACCGGAGCACCTTAGCTTAAACGCTAGAATCAATTGGAATAAAACGGCCGGGTCACCGCATCCTCTCTGTGTGTGGGTCAGGGGGTGTACCTTCTGATTCCGGGGCGCGGAGAGACGCTTACGCGTGGACGCACGGCGTCGCAGGCGCTGATAGGTGATGAGCTGCTGCGTTGGCCTGGGTGAGCTCGCGGCGGCGCCGAGGCGACGAGCAGCAGATGCGGAACCAGAGCGAAGGGGGGGGATACAGAGAAACGAGAGAGTGGATGGACGAACCTGGAGGCTGGACCCCACTGGCTAGCGACACACTTATCGGACGGTTGTCAGTCTCCCCTCTCTTAGGTCGGGACACAGTTCGGTGCAGTTGTTAGTCTGACTGCAACTCAAGCAGTTGCATCAGCAGCTGTTGGATGCAAATCAAAGGGCAGATGAGAGGCGAGGTACTGTAGCATATGCAAGTGGTGCAGCGCGGACTGTAGAACAATCATTGTAGCAGAGAATCATAGCCATTGAAAGTTGAAATAAACGATTGTGATGTCGTGTATTTACAACTTGCAGTCGCAAGTGGAACTGCACTCGATCTCAGTTCTTGAGTCGTCGCCGGCGCGGCCGACGTCCAGGTCCGGCTCAGGTGGCCGTCCGTCCACCAGATCACGCGGTAACAGCTTCACCCCTCGTCTCCGAAATTCATGTTTCTCCCGTATCAATAGCTGATGACGAGGCGAGATTCATCGAGGCCTTCGGTGACCGGTGAGTGGTACTGAGCTTCATGTGAGATTGTCAATTTTCAATCTTTGTTTCTTTCCTCAATCTATTTATTACTACCTCTATTTTTAAATTATTAACACCGTTAACTTTTAAAATTATTTATTTTATTCAAATTTTTTATTCTAACATGTAAAACTATTAATTATATTTTAAATACTACTAATAATAAAACAAATAATAATAAAAAATCATATTTGAACAAATTTTTAAATAAAATAAATACTTAAAATTGATATTAAAAATTAATTGTGTCAATAATTTAAAGACGGAGAAAATACTTAATTAACTCACTGATTTGATCAAGATTAGAATCAGGGTGGGTTTTCTTCACGGAGGGTGCGTGCGAGCCGACGGATCCCATGGACGGTGGATAAGCTGACTGTACACGGTGATTTCAAAGGGGTGAAGGTAGGCTATGTTGATCCGTTTATTTCAGCTCTTTAAATGGAAGCTAAAATAAATGGAATTCAGAAAAGATCACATTTATTTGAGAATTTTCAAAACTCACCACCAAATACTTTAGCCTTTTAATATTTAACACTTAATTCGTAATTCTTTCATTTGGAGTCATTAAATATGTTTTTCATTTCACAACATATCATTTTTTTAAGTTTTTAATTATTTTTACTATTTTATATTGTGTTTAAATAAGCATAATATAAGCTCAAGTGATGCTAATAGTATAATAAATATATTGTATTATTACACTATATAATAACACAATATATAACAATAAGAATGTTAAAATTTTAAAGAAATATAATGTTTTGAAGTGAAAAAACATATTGGTATCTTTAAATGAAAAGCTTATGGATTGAGTAATACAGATTGAAAGCTCAACATATTTTATAAGTAAAAATTGAAAAATCTCATTTATTTAGAACATTAAAAATAGTATTTAGAACATCAAAAATAGTACAGAGTTTTGAAGAAATGAAGAAACCTACGAAGCTCACCAACCTTTTCAATCCCTCCACTCCTTCCTCCTGCTCGTCCCATTCTTCTCCAAACCCTGGCTCAAACGGTCAAACCCTAATGTCCGCCGCGCCGGACCCTTCTCACCTCTCCGGCGACTCCTCGCCGTCCTCCCCTTCCTCCTACGGCTCCTCATCCCCCTCCTCCTTCGGCGCGGCCGACCCGGCCGCCACCAACCTCGCCCAAGAGGCATCGGCCTCCGCCGCCGGCGATGAAGCTGACGCCTCCCCCACGTCCCCGCACGTGGGGATGTACTTCGAGACGGAAGACGACGCGTACGAGTTCTACAAGGCCTACGCCGCCCGCCTCGGCTTCGTCGTCCGCAAGTCCAACAAGTCTAAGAACTCGCGCCACACCGTCACCCGCCGTCTCTTCGTCTGCTCCAAGCAGGGGTTCCGGCAGGAATCCAAGAAGTCCCAGGACGAGTCTGGCGCCGGCGGCGGTACCTCCTCACCGGCGCCCCCTCGTTGCCCGGACTCCCGTACTGGTTGCCTTGCCTCACTCACCATCAAGCTCATCCCTTCGGCTAACGCCTTCCGCGTCACGGACTTTGTTGCAGAGCACAACCACCCGCTTGCCTCTGCAGCTCCTGCAGTGTCCCTAGCCCTGCTGCCACCAAGCTCATCACGCCACAGCATTGCCGCCGCTGCAAGCTTGCCAGACCCAAAGGATGGTCCACACCCGGACATGCACTTTGAGACCGAGGAGGATGCATATGTATTCTACAACAGGTATGCTGAGCACATTGGATTCAGCGTCCGCCGCTCATACAAGAAGCGCAAGCGTGGGGTCATAGTTTCACGGATCTTCGTTTGTTCACGTGAGGGTGTTAGTGATCGTGCCAAGCAAGAGGGTGTAGTCGCAATCAGCGCAAATGGTGCTGCAGGGTCAGCAGGCACACCTAGGCCAGGCCCACCACCAACACGGACAGGATGCCAGGCGAGAATGGTCATCAAGATCACACCGTGCCGGACATACCGTGTGGCAAAGTTCTTCCCAGAGCATAACCACCCTCTGGCCAATCCGGATAGCGTGCATAAGCTGCGGTCACATAAGATGAGGGCTCGGGCACATGAGCTTGGAGCAGGAGAATTCCATCGAAGGAAGCAAGGAAAAGGTGTGCAGCTTGGGGATGTGGGGGCAGCATTGCAACACTTGGAGGAGCTGCAGGTTGGGAATCCTTCAGTGTATTATGCAGTTGGAGTGGGGCCTGATGGAAAATCAGCTGTAAATTTCTTCTGGGCAGATGCAAAATCAATACTTGACTTCAGAAGCTTTGGTGATGTAGTTTGCTTTGACACGACATATAGGTTGAATGTGTATGGACGACCATTTGCGTTGTTTGTTGGCGTTGACAACCACAAGCAGTTGCTTGTTTTTGGTGCAGCACTGCTTTATGATGAAAGTATTCAGTCTTTGAAATGGGTATTTGAGGTATTTGCTGGTGCCATGCGTTCAGGGCAGCCACGGACTATTTTGATTGATGAGCGTCCTGAATGTGCTTTTGCAGCAGCAGAGGTTTGGCCTGAAAGTAACCGTTGCACAAGTGCATGGCATATCTTCCATAATTCGAAGAGGCATCTAAAGCAAGTGTTTGAAAG
>BCLG01005775.1:0-22934 GCA_001602295.1 Zoysia matrella | reverse complement strand
TTTTTGTAATCTTACTTTTAGAAATAAAAAATAAGAGAAATACTAAGCTTTAAAGCTATAAGAAAGATACTAAACTTAAAAGATTCAATCTTAATATAAACTGTTCCATCCGAAAAAGTTAAATTTTTTATGGTAGGATTTAATTGTTCCCGTAGTAAGATTTAATTGTTTTAGTAGTAAATATAAATTATTCCAACCATAAAACTCAATTGTTCTAGCAGTAAAATTCAATTGTTCTAGTAATGAATATAATTTGTCTAGCCATCAAAATTAATTATTCCAGTAATAAAATCAATTGTTCTGGCAATAAAAATAAAATGTCCAAATATTTCAATTGATGCATGTACGAGTGCAATTAAAAAGGAAACGTAAAAATGAAAAACCGAAAGGAAAAATAAAAACAAAGAGTAAAATAGTTTAAAATAATAAATAATAAATAAAAGGAGAAAAAAGAATACTCACAGGTGAGCGTGTGTAGAAAAAAAAACAGCATGCCAACTAAATGCACAGACAAAAAAAAATGTAAAGAGCCTAGCCAGGCAAGTGGCCAACCAAGAAAACTCGCCATAGAAAAAAAAAAACAAACCAAACAGCCCAGCCGGCCCATAGAAAATAAAAGCGAGGCAGCCCATCGAAGCCTGGTTTTCCACGCGTTGGTCGGAGGGGAAGATTGGCCGTAGCGGAGTCTCCACGTTCCCCCACTCAGCACTGATACCCACCGGGCCACCACACCCCACTGGCTGCGGGAGGCGGTCGGCGACCTGATGGCCTCTCCGGCGCGGCCCAGCGCCAAACGCGTCGCCTCCGCGCCACCACCACCAATCGGGCTCCTCACCGACGATCTCCTCGCCGAGATTCTCCTCCGCCTGCCCACCCTCGCAGACATCGGTCGCGCCACCGCCTCCTGCGCCGCCTTCCGCCGCGCCGCCGCGTGCCGCGCTTTCCTCCGCCGCCTCCGATCCGCACACCACGCCCCCCTCGTCGGCATCCTCCTCGAATCATCGATCCAGCCGGCAGAGCTGCCCCACTCCTCCGCACCCTACGCGCGAGCCTTCGCTGGGGCGGCTGACCTCCCCTTCTCCTTCCTCCCCTCCCCCGGCCGCTGGTTCCCGGTCGACGCCCGCGACGGCCGTGTCCTCCTTGAGCGCTGGGAGGTGGGCGGCGTCGTCTTCGCTGTGTGTGACCCTTTGTCCCGGCGATACGCGCTGCTCCCCCAAATCCCCGTAGACCGGTTGAAGCTCCGATATGGTTTCAAGCCGTTCCTCGTTCCCTCCAGTGATGAAGAGGCGGAGACATCATTCAGGGTGGTCACCATGGTCCGCGCGAAGAGGGACGCGGCTGAACAGCTGGTCGCCTTCATCTTCTCTTCGGCCACCGGGCAATGGAGCAGTTTGGCCGTGGGCCCCGGCGTGCAGTCCGCTTGTATGCTGCTAAACCTGCTAACACACCGCGGCTACGCGTACGGATGCATCTACTGGACGGTGCATCGGACTGACAACCTTTTGATGTTCGACACGCGCTCCATGGAGTTCTCCTTGGTCCACATACCCTTTCGCCAAGACCAGCAGGATCTTGTCATTGTGGAGGCCGGGGAAGGCAGGCTTGGGATGTTCACTCTCGACAACAGCTTAATTTCTGCTGTGTCTCGCCTTGTTTATGCTATGCAGGAAATGGACGAAGATGGCAACAGCAAGTGGCGGGTTGTGAGGAGAGTCAGGTTGCCCTCCCAATTTCTTTTCAGCTTTGTAGATGCCACGGATAGGTATTTGCTCCTCTGTGGGACTCCATGGAACCTTCACCTGGGATCTAATGCGGATGACGTCAACACAGGATACTTTTCCTTTGAGTTTGAATCTATGCAGATTGAGAAAATATATGGCTTCAGATTGAAAGACGAGATTCCACCTGCCAAGCTGTATGCCGGATTTCCACCGTCATTGTGTCTGCCTAGCATATGAAGTGGTAAGGTCATCTGGTCATGTGATTCAAGTGTGAATCGATTTATGTTTGTCACCTTGTTCGATAGTCTGATGATTAATGACTTACATTTAAGGACCTCTTTGGACTTTGTAAATAGGTATTTAGCTGAGTTGGTCAGATCACTTCTAATGCAAGTTTCTAGTGTTAGTTTCTAAGAGTAATAAATTATGTTTTAAACCCAATTTTCTCCAATGCATAGTTTCTATGATAGTTTCTATATAGATTAAACTTTAATGATATCTTATATATTTTATAAGAGAAAATTATGCTATAGAAACTACTCCCTCTATCCCATAAAAAAAATCATTTTTTCACTTTCAGACTTAAGTTTGACCACTCGTCTTATTAAAAAATTTGTGAAAATATAATTTATTTTATTGTTAATTGTTTTATTATTAGAAATACTATAAATATGACTTATTTGTTTTTATATTTGCAAAAAAAATTTGAATAAGACAGTGATCTAACGTGGTTTTTGAAAGTCGAAAAATGATCTTATGGGACGGAGATAGTAGTAGAGTCCTCTTAATGGATTTTTTTATTTTTTATATTTTGGTATCAATGAATAGGTGGTTTGTTGTAGAAATGGTTTTTTTATTTTTCATTCTCTTTTTTTATCAATTTCTTTGCGATATAAACACAAAATGATGTGACAAGCTAATTAAGAAGAAACTACTGTTAATACACCGTGAAAAAAAAAATGGAGTTACGGGTCCCCTTGAGCGCGACTAAGCGCAAAGCGGGAGCGGTAACGCTCCGCTTCGGGCTGTAAGCGCCCATTACGTGCGGGTGTTGGAGCTCGAGGCAGCGAGGAGGTAAGGAGCACCGTCAGAGTTGGAACCGCCCCCGTCACTTGGTTTGTCGCTGCTCTGCGTCCGCTGCAGCCCAGGCACGAGCGCATGTGAGAGTGAGAGAGAGAGAGAGATTGTCCGCTGCAGCCCAGGCACGCACGCATGAGAGAGAGGGAGTGGTGGGTGGCGGCTGGGGGAGGGAGTGGTGGGTGTGCTCCAGAAGAAAGTATTTATACCCTAGGGTAAGGTGGCTTGTGGGCTTTTATGGCCTGTGGGCCTTTAATAGTCCGAGTTTTATAGGTCTGATGGGTCATACATGGCAGCCCAATGGTTGCTGTGTTTTTACTTTTTATTTTTTCATTCTATTAGTGGCTGGATTGCTAGTAAATCTTTATTTATAAAGTAATTACTTACAATGCTTAGGAACGCTTAGGCAGCGCTTAGGCGCGCCTAAGCTCTAAGCGGCGGGTCACCGCTCGCTTAGCGCCTTGTGCTAATTTTTCCTGGTTAATGCACCATTTGGACTGCCTTTAGTTGGTTCTAGTAGCCCTCCTATGGTTCTAGTTTTGACACCCCCCCTCGGTGAGGTTGAATTTATGCCGGGTGTTGAAAAAAAAAATCCCCTCATCTATCCCACACCAAATGGTCTAAATCACAAGTCTAAGGCCCAGCGCAGGTGGTTGGTCGCTCACATGGGCCACAATGCCACTGTGTAAGGTTGGGGCAAGGGTTTGGGATTTCTCGACTAGCATGATAAGTTCTTCTCTTAGCAAAAATGCTATATGTTTGGACTTTGCTGTATTATTCATGATAGAAACAAATTCATCAGTTAAATTGATTACTCTCTTAAAAAGTTGTCCTCGGATCCTTAGAGCTATAGCTTAAGAGCTCGAGGAAATTAGAAACGGAAGCGAATTCATTTTCAGAAATTTGAAATTTGAGTGTGGGGCCTTTTTTATTTGGAAAACCATGATGGGGCTAGTATTTCTTTGGTTATGGTTACTTCCAGTAATCTTGCATTGCTTTACTTTATCTTAGCCAAAGGTAATCTGTTGAAGATGACAAGTTGACTCCCAGTCTAGTGTTACAGATTCAATTCGCGACAATAGTACGAAGCATCTATCTGGGGTCACTTTTAGGTGGATAAGGATTATGCTCTCTCAGATTAGATAAATTTTCTATGCAGATTAGTAGACTGTTAACAGTGATTGTGTTGTACTTTCCTTCTATATATAGTATTGGGACCTTTGATGTGACTCTTGTCACATTGAGCAGGACTCATCATGTGACAGAGTAGCACGTTGGTTATCAACATCTATCTTAAACAAGGCTTAGGAATGCTGTGCAAGGTATTAGCTGCTGCTGCAGGAACTGCAACTGCCTGGAGTTTAACATTTCTTAGTAGTTTAGTTTTTGTGATCATATTTCTCTTTTCCTTCATGCTGAGTATGCTGTACGTTGTACCGTTTGGGGCATTTGGGCCATGTCTGTGGGCTGTGGTATGCTACTTGATTTGTACTTCTGGTGTGTTTACCAAGCTTTGCATCCAAGCACAATTCAGCAGAATGGAATCTGTTGTAAATAGGGGTGATAAAAGGGGTCGGGCTGTGGATCCTTTCACATACTAAATTTGCTTTTATTAAATTTTGGTTCAAAAATAATTGAAATTTGGCCTGATTCTTTTATGCATTTTTTTTTGTGAAATTTTTATGTTCCAAACGGACCCTAAGCTATGGAGCAAACATTAAAACCTCTGGAGGATATGGTTGCCATACGTTGAGACGCCCGTTCAGGAGAATGGTGTCTTCAAACGAAGGATTTGATTGGTATCTCGTTTGCAAGCAAACATAGATAGCACTGCAGGAAGACGGTAAAACAAATTTACATTCCGTGAGAGAGCAACAGAGATGCTACACATGTATGCGTAGAAATAGTAAACTATTGCCTCATACGGCAACTTGCTCAATTATGTTATTGCCACTCCTTTTTACTTAAAAGCCGAATATTTGAATCTTATTTGAAACGAGGGTGTGGCCTATGGCCTATGGAACCTGCCCGAAGCAAAAGATCTGCATGCCTCAACGGATCTCGTAGTATAACGAAAGCAACTGCGCCTGCACTGCTCCATGTGTGACAGCGTACATAAGCGTAGTACCCAAACCATCAGACGAAAATTTCAGTATAGCAACTGCCTCGCTGTTCAAGTAGTACCTGCAGCGAGACTGGCTTTGACTTCAACAACTCGTGCTCGTGGCGTCGTCCTTCCTTCCACAGAGCCCGGCCAGTCTCTCGCACACTTCTCATCAGGCTTCAGCTGTCACACTGGTGTCAAGCGATGCCAGGATTCTGTAACAAGAACAAAATTTTCAGGCACAGACGAAACCGATACAGTCACTGTGACTGTGAGTTCGTAGTCGCAAACAAAACAACCGTACATTGGCATGTGCCGCACTGTAACAAGAACTTAATTTTCAGAGAGAGAAAGAGAGAGGACGGAATCCAACGAGATGGAACAACGCCAGGTTTAGGAGTCGTTGCTGAGAACCACGGACCGCCTGTTCGTGCGCATCTAGGTGCATATGATACGAGTCCCAAGCAGAAAGCCCCCTTTTTACAACTGCACGTAACGCACGCTGCTCTGCAGCGCCATCAAGCTCGCGTTATTGTTGCTTGTAGTAGCAGTATTTTATTCTGGTTAAAAAAAGGAAATATTCAAGCTTTGGCTATTCCTAGACCTGCCGCAGATGACATGGCGGTAACAAGAACAGAATTTTCAGAAAATGTCATTTGTTCGTATATATACACGGCTACATAAGGCCACCACGTTCAGCAGAGCCTGACCTGCCTGTCATGCCTTGAAACGAAATCCCACAAATCCCACGGCAGATAACTTGGCAACAAGGGCCAACGCCAAACCCCCCTGCATCTCACATCACCGTGGGCCAGCCGCCTGCACGCATGGACCGGTCTAGGAAAAGTAATCTCCGACTCCGTTCCGTGACCCGTCCCCAGCCACGCACGTCTTCACGATCAATCTCCGTCCGTCCCCAGGGCCCAACCGGATCACACACCCGCATAGAACAACACTAATCTTCAGACACGCATTATTTCCTCCTCGTACAGTACGTGTGTGGCCTCTAGTCTAGGTCATCTCTCTGGCTAGTCGTTACGTGCCTGGCTCTCCATTGATCCTATACATAGAGTGAAATCGAAGGTACGTACTATCTGATCTACAGTCTTCGTTTTCTAATCGTTGTCCTAAACTAAGATCCTGTACCGCTGCTGAAGAAGTGGTGATCGATCGCTGAATGCCACGCAGTTAACCGCTGGTTCCGTGCTGCATGCGTCATGCCGCGAAACGCACGGCATGTTGGAGGGACAGGAAGGCAGGCCGGGATCGCGGGCCGGTTGTCCACAGGTCGGGCCTATCGTTTGGCTGGTTATCCACAGGTCGGGCCGCGCGCGCCGAGCAATCTCGTCGTGGTCACCACGACCATGCGTCCCGGTACGAGGTTGGCACGTACGACCCCTGGCCCCGCCTCCTGTACCGTCACGATCATTGTCGTCGCTAGTACTACTCCATAAGACGCCGGAGCGTAGGGCTGCGGCACCATACGTGCACGCATCTGCCGATCCACCCGTCTACCCCGGTGGCTCCTCCTACAGCCGAGCTAGCTTGCCGCGCGCGCGCCGGTTCACCGGCACGCACGGCTGCCCGTCGCGCGCGCGTTCTTTGTCTCGCGGGAGAAGAACGCATGCGTCTACCGCCAGCGGCGTGCCTGTGGCGATCGGGGCGTGTTGAGCGGCGCTTTGTCCACGCCGCGATGGCTACACAGTACAGGGGCAGAAGGGGAGGTCGGGATCGGGGCCGGTAGGGACACGGTCCGCGGCGTGCGCCGACGAGACTTGGGCGTGATTTCAGGTCGTCGTCCCATCGCCACGCCCGTGTCCGCATGCGTTGCTGTAGTCCCCCCGCCTGACCGTGGCAGTTGGGTAAAAGAACTGGCCGATACTATCTCAGTAGTAATTAACTGGTTGCCGATAACTAGTGTTGGGTGGCCTCGCTATCACTGCATGCCGCACTTGGACTCATTCCCGGCGCCCTCGGCTGCTTTCCGCTCTTCGAAGTCAGAGGAACCAAATTACCCGAAAGTTTTGGACTCGTACTACTTTTGACGGCACTTGCACTTGCAAGAGCTACTACTACTAGGCTGTAAACAATGCAGGTTGCAGGCAGATGGGCTGTCATCAGGCTTGCTTTGCTTACACGTTGTTTATGGTTACCGTTTGGGCATCCTAGGATCATCACGAAGCTAAGGTGTCACATTATCTGGAGAAGCTGAATCAAGTCTATCATCATATACCATGATTGGTAAGCACTGCTCGGTCGATAGATTGCAAATACGCAGTTGAACATCATGTTCACACTGATACGGGACATCGATATCATCAGATTCTTAAAGATTCAAGACACGAAGACACGAGCGACAAAAAATACTTACCACTATAAGGAGGGACTACTAGACACACTACGATACAGTAGTCCATTATGCCCACTCCAACAATGTCTAGAAAAAGCATTGCGTCGACTCCACACAAGCTGCTTTTGGGACTCGGCGCTCATGATGGTGGCATCCTAAGGCAGGGGTCAGGGGATTAAAGAACCAGAGGTTGGAGAAAGCAAAGGCCTCGCTCACTCATGGTAGCCTACCACCACCACCACCACCAAGTCCTAAAGCAAGGCCATGCATGCATGCAAAGGTGGTCACGCCAGCCATGGATGGCGGCAAAGGGATCGATACACTATACTAGTAGGTACTCCGGTATAGTTGTTTTTGCAGGGATCGAAGTGTATTTAAAGGGAACGTGCCAAGACATTCAGACGAGATTGACCTAGGGAGCACTGTGCTTTTGCCATACTTGACCGGATAGTTTACACTCCGCAGCTCAGATCTCTAGCGGAGAAGAGGAAGCGTAAACAAGTGAGTTTGTTTACGCTCGTTACTTGCCCTAGTTAGTGACCGTTCTTGTTCGGTTGTTCGTGTTTGTTGTTTGTTATTCTGGGGATGAAAGCCCCGCCGTATGGTGCGGTGTGTCTGAAGCCCGGACAAAAATGCTTACCAATTCAAAATGGTGGTCCAGAAAGGGTAAGGTTATGTAATGCGATTAAGACCCTATTTGGAAGAGCTTTTCCACAAGCTTTTTGGTTGATTTCGAGTTAAGCCGTACTAAACAGTGTATAAAAGAGTTGTTTTTCCTTATTTTT
The DNA here is from genome assembly GCA_001602295.1 of Zoysia matrella. Classification (NCBI taxonomy): domain Eukaryota; kingdom Viridiplantae; phylum Streptophyta; class Magnoliopsida; order Poales; family Poaceae; genus Zoysia; species Zoysia matrella. The sequence goes on along the minus strand of BCLG01005775.1, from coordinate 14,897 downwards.
AGACTGAAGTCATATGAAAATAGGAAGAGAAGCATGGAGTCGGCCGCAAAAGGTATATGTACCTGCTCTCTCCATCCACCTTGACACTCAATATTCTAAATTACTCCACATTTCTAAGAGAGGTCATATGAGAAACCGTTTTACCAAATATTTCAAGAAGAGCCAGAGTTAAAGCCGTTTTTTAGGAGCTGCAGCCCTATCAAATAGAGCCTAAAATTTTAATTCATCTCCCCCAGCTTCACTTATCGTATGGAGTATTTTCTACATGGGATTTCTTATGCTCTTCTGAAGAAAAACAGGATAAAAACTACTATCAGCCCCACTTTATACAGTAATTAATTATAATGAAAAATATGACATGCATAGAAAATGAGGAGAAAAAGATAGAATAGAGAATGGACGAATTGAAATGAGAATTTTTTTTCTTTTTCTATTTATTGTCTCTCAATTTGGAGTTTTGCTTTGCACTTAACCTTTTAAAGCATACGCATTTCATACATTTTGTTCTGCATTGATTCGTACATTGTTCTTGAAAGATTTAAAATAGTATGAGAACGTTTGTTTTTTATGATAATCTATGTACTCGGGGGGAGGGGGTTTATTGTCTCGCTCAAAACCGCATAGAACTGACCACTGTGGGCTACGTCAGCCGTGCAATGGATTGACCAAGGGAGCGCTAGGTGCCACACGTTGTAAACCGACGGACTAGTGGCACCCACAAGTCACCAGAACCGCATACTACGTCGTGCGTCTGGTACATCCACCAGCACGCGCGCTCGCACGTCCGGTCCACCGGCGAACGGCGCGCGACGCGACCCTAGCGGAGATCACGTAGTGCGTTCTTCAACGTGACGCGAGGTGAGGTGGCATGCAGGTCCACGGTACACGCATCGGCGCGGACACGACGACGGGACGTCTCTGCCCTGCCCCGCGTCCCGGACACGACGGGATCCACCACCATCCACGGAGCTGTTGCCTGCCGCGCCTGCTTCGCCGCCAGCTTTGCTCCGCCCGCGCGGGCGCGCGGGTCGGCACGGCAGTGGCCGACACATGCGCGAGCTGTTTGTCCCGTCGCCGAGATCTGCTGCCGCCCACCCGTCCCAGCGCGTGCACTGTAGCGCGCTCAGCGCAGAGCAGGCGGTAGCGCGCGCGCGCTCTGCCCCGCGGCGGAGGCGTGCCATGCCATCACGGATAGGCCTCACGCGAGCAGCTAGGAGTAATGAGCTGCCCCGGTCTTTGCGAATGTGTGACGGGCAGTAAAGTTCGCGCGCGCGCGATGTCACTGCTTGGATGGAAGGGTCCCTGATCTTGTCAGCGACGTAGGAACGGATAAGGTACGTGAGCTCTCGCAGCATACAACGACGCGACCGTCTCCGCGAACATGGCGACATGTCTAGCGCTGGCGCACCGCCAACTGGGCAAGAACGGAAGCGGTGACTACGTCTGGGAGAAACGCGAACATGCGTGGCCAGGGAAACGAGCAGCCTTACGCATTCATGTTTCATCGGCATCGATAAGCTCTACGTGACGGTGGCCCTAGAGGCTCCAGGCCCCTTTTAGGTAACTCCAGCCTTTTGGCAGACCACGATCATCCTTCTGGGCCCAAGCAAACTGTTCACGATGTCACCTGTTCATGGCTAATTGTCAACCCAGACCCGGTCCTGCTCCCTACTCTACCGTTCGATTCATTGCTGGGAGGGGAGGGAATGGATTCGTTGGCTGGCAAGGATGTCGATCTGTTCCGGCGGCCATGACAGAGCAAGAGCACGCCGGCGACAACCGCAATAGATGGCACTTAGTGAGTCTGTCCCGCAAGTCGATCGAGCGTTGCGGTGCCACGACATTTCGGGTGGAAAAAGGTGCGACTACAAAAGCTACGTATATATAGCGACGTAGCCAGCACTCATGGTGTCATCACGGATGTAACGTTCGCAACATATCTTCGCGCGGTCCCGTCAAAAAGAGAGGGACCGGTGAAGTAATGCGAGCTGATCTAGTACAGTTTACACGTTACTGCCATATTCACTGGATCGCAGTCCAACTTGTAATGCGCTTTGGCTTGGCGTGAACGAGAACAGGGAACGGTTGGAACTTGGAAGTACTTCATCAATTTTAATGGCATTGATTTCAAAAATAAAGAAGTTTTATGGCATTTCATCGCACATTTAAAGTTTGACAGGTGAATTTTAACTGATTAAAATTCTGGAACAGTTATTTTTAAATTTCTATGTTTTGAAAAAGACTGCCGTATAAATTATTTTCACGTTTGTTTTTCGTAAGTGTACAAATTTCAGTGAAAACCTCACGGAGGAACGCGGACGTGGAAATCAATTCACCGTGGACCCAACTACATCCGAGTAAACCCCACCAGGACCCACTGCACTGTGATTGCCTCAGCCGCTGCGGTCATGTGGTTCGTCCAGCGGACACCACTTAGTTTTTTTTTAAATGAACACCAGTTAGTACTATTAAACACAGCTACAGCTCGCATACCTAATCATACGATACAGGTACGGTACGTTACGTTACGTATGGACGTGAGAGCGGCCGTGTACAGCACCATGCAGGCCGCATGCATGAGAGGCGGGAGGCAGGGAGGAAACCCCACCGCGAGCAAAGGCAGCGATGCAACCATGCGGTCACGTGGCGGGCATCCAGCTTGCCAGGCCAGTCTGAAACGGGAGCAAAGTACAAGGCTGCGCCCTCCTGCCCTGGGCCCCTGGCACGTTGCACTCCGGGCCCCTCCGTACATCGTTGACCAGTGCTTTTGATCTGTATTATATTTCACGAAAAAAATCCAGAAGGAAAGGGTACCACATGTAATTTCCGGTGGTAAATTTACGTGAGGCCAAACAAAAAATACGAAAAAATAATGAAATTACAGGTAAAAGCAGAAAACGCATGACGATAGGCGACAGCATCATGAAAAATCATAGAAGGGGCACGCGAAAGAGGCCAAGGAGAGCTGACAAGCAACATGCATTTAGGAAGGAGTAGGTTTTATTTTCAGCAATTTCACATCATTTCGTCCCCTCTCATCCCCATATGTTCATCCACCAGCTCTAACGCACTGCCGTAAAAACTACCATACTTAGGCCCCCAAAAAAGGACGAGCTAAAAAGCAATAAACGACAGCCACCACCACAGCCAATTCTCGCCATCCCAGCTTTACCTCGAGAGGGTTAAAGTAGAAAATATGGAAAAATAAGGTTAAAAAAAGGAAAAAAGAAGCAGGGCAAGAGTAGTTTCCAATTCTTCCAGCCAGCTGTGACAAGTCGCTTTGACGGCCTCAGGCCGCCTACGCCCACTGCGACGGTGGACCCATGCACTGCTTCTTCGCGCCTCCACCGCCGTTGCCGACCGATCCGACGGTCCACTCGCTCTCGGAGCTGGCGCTGCGGTGGTGCCCGAGCACCGTCACCGGCGTGTCCGCGCTCCCAGCGCTAAAGCCGGGCCCAACGCCGCATACCGCCGCCATCATCTCGCCGCACTGCCGCAGCTTCTCCTGGTCAGGGAAACACACCACGGATTAGCACCAGGATCCATGTGTTACAGCAGGTCTCGCATCGTTAGGCTGGACTAGGTAATCATTGAGGGGTCTGACAGTGATACGGTAAAATCTGAGGGTTTTGTACAGAAATCAGATTCAGAGTGTATAGAGTAGTTAATTCCAGAAGGGATAAAACAACAAAGTATTACTGGGACGGTCAATTGCCACGTTCGCACCATTTCACGATGAAACCTTCTGGGGGGCCAAACAGCGGTAAATCACTGCCACACCGGAAGCCGCCACGCACAAAGGATACGGAGTGTGATTGACGTGTCAGAGTCATTTGCTTAATCCATTGATGATAAACAAGGGCATAGTGGAAATAAACGGTGTGGATTTGTTTAGACATAATACTCACGCTATTTACAAAGGGGCACCGGGCGATGCTGGCACGGAACGCGGGGAGGTTCTCGGCGGCGACCTCTGCGGTGGCGGCGAGCAGCGCGGCCGCGGCCGTGATGGAGGGCGTGAACTCCGTCATCTTCTCCTCTGCAAAAGGAAGAGGAACAGATCCAGCACCAAGGTTTTAGAGCAGAGTTGTCACTGAGTCGTATAGTGGCCTTGAATGTCAAGCCGTGGCGTTGGTAGCGGGAAGGAGGGCGCGCGAACGTACCAGGCTGACAGCGGATTAGGAGGTCCACGGCGCGAGCCTTGACGGCCGCGACCAGCGGCGCATGCCGCAGAGGCGGGTAGCAGGCGGAGAGGAAGAAGCCGAGGAAGGCGAGCGGCGTGACGGAACGCGCGCGCCACCCCAGCGCGTCCAGAACCACGCGCTCCATGCGCCGGACGGTCACCGCATCGAACATGAACTCCTCGTCCCACTACAACACCAATCCCCCATATTAAGACACGAAGACACCGCCGATTTCAACCTGTAATTTTCCTAAAAAATCGCTCACGAAATCGGCACCAACAATCAAGTACCTGGATGAAGGCGATGGAGAGGTTGGCAACGCGCTGCATCTTCGCAGCGAGGGAGAGGCAGCTGATGGCGAGCAGACGCGGCGCCCACGGCTGCTGCTCGCACTGCATCAGAACCACAGAAGGGGATCAGATCAGACGGACCTCGCATAAATCTCGTCAGAAGAGAGTCCCATCGGTCGCGTTCTTACTGGCAAGCATCGCTTGGAGAGGTAGCGATCCACGTAGTTGAGCGCGAGGTAGGCGACGCGGGGGTGCTCGGCTAGCTCGCCTACGAACCGCACCTGCAACGATCGAAGCCGATCGGGTCACGAAACATAGGAAGCCGCACGAACGAACCGGAGATGGTTCAGAGGGGGGCAAATAGCAGAGACGAGCAGAGAAATGCTGCGCGAGCACCACGTACCTTGGAGATGAATCCGACAGCCGCGCGGCGGGCGGCGGATGCGGCGGCGGGGACGTAGGGCGAGTGCTCAACCTCGGCGGCGAGAAGACTGGCGATCGGTTCGTCGGCGGGGCTGGTGAAGGGGTTCTCGAGATCGAACGCGAACCCGAAGGCGTCTTCGCCCTCCTGCTGCCGCTCCCACTGTCCCTCCGCCGCCATGTCCACGGCGGCGCCGAGAGGACACGCCAGGGGGGTCGCGCGAGTGGTGGGATTTATGCGACGGGGGAAGCCACCATTGCTGCGGCGCAGTGCTAGTAGTGCTAGCTGTGTCTGGTTGGGCGATGGCCTTTAATAGAGGGCAAGGGCAGGGGTCGGGTCGGGGACAGGGACAATAGTACCAAAAAGGTGGGGATTCGGGGTTCTTTTTGTAAAGATCGGGAGGGAGGGGAGGAGAGGAGGACGAAGGGTTGAAGAAAGCTGCCGGGGCCCACGTGTCGGTGAGATGCAACTGGGCCTCCGCGGCTGCGCCCGGCCTGCGGCGTACTCGCAAGGATACTGCTACGGCTGGCTCCATGCGTCTTTGACAGCTTTGATCCAACAAGGGATAGATTGGTAATTTCTTTTCTTGCTTAAAATGTCGATGCTGCCAAACAGTATTCATCATTTCAGAATTACGGAGTACATTACACGAGGTTAATGCATCGCATTTGTTTTTTCAAAATTTAAATGCCTTGTAAAGGTTTGTATTACTTTTGCAGATTATTTACTCAGCTTTTCTTCTTGGACAGTACCGCCAAAGATGGATGACGCGCCTGTATTTTGTCCTTTTGTAGCAACATCTTTTGCTGTTTTGTTTTTTAGATATTGTATTTGATGATATGTATATAGGATAGTTTAACCTCGCTTATAAAGAGCTCCTCCTGCCACAAAATAAGTTTGTATATGGGTTTCGTCAAACATATTACTCCTTCCGTTTTAAAATAATTGAAGTTTTTGATTTTTTTTAAAATTATCGTTTGACCATTCGTTTTATAATAATGAATTATTTCACAATAAAATAAATATTTTTTTATAATTTTTTTAATAAGACAAATGGTCAAATAAAGATGTTTGAAAATCTAAAAAGACCCTTATTTTGGGATGGAGGGAGTATTGACTAATGATTTGTAAGTTGATCAAGCTTAAAAACATTAGTTTATAAAAACCACTCTAACAAGTTTGATACTCCATATATTGATCTGCGAGTAAATATTGTTCCGACTGATTCATGACTATAAGATATCTTAAAGTAGCGTGAGCATGTACTGTTGTCAGAATCGTATAACTCAGGTATCTACAGTCTCGATTCAGTCAGAATACTCACCTATAAAAGACAATCCATCATATCGCAGGTTACATCAGATTTCGTCAATGATTCGACTCCACCAAGACGAGGCTCTTTCAGGTCGAGCACTACCTTACTCGTCCGACCTCCGGGTCGTGCACCATCTTCCTCGTTCGACCCTGAGGTCAGGCACCGCCTTTGAACGACTAACACCCGATAAGAATAGAGATTCTTGATACTGTGCAGCAGACGCGACCTGCTGGATGATGTAGAGAAAGCTGACTTTGTTCCGCCCGCACTGGACAAAGGACAGAGACAAGGATGACAACACGATGGCTTGGCACTTAGAAGTTTTCAGCCATTAGAACTCTAAGATGCTCACGGTTCCACCCGTAAAGGGTCGCTCGATTATTTGGGCGCCAAGCTTTGTGACTTTGGTCCGACCTCTATATAAAACCGCACCGAGGATCATAGAGAAACGACAGTTAAAGAGATTAGACACGATGGATACAATCAAAACATATTTGACACCGCAAAGATCTAGAGTTCTTGCTTGAGCAAGAACCTTAGTGCTATTGTAATTCAATTCGATCGAACTCTACGATCTATACACCTCACTCCTGAATGCAAGGTATTACACTTCGTGATGGCTTGAACCAGACTAAAATCTCTTGAGACATCGATAGACTATGCCACCTTAACAAGAAGTGCGCACGAATCCCTCTGCAATACATAAATTCTAATGTATCAGTGATACGAAACATCGACAATCATAAAAATTACCGCTCCCTTCGCCGCATCTTGGTGGGGTTGTTGCGGAGTAGTTTGGCTATGGAGAACCACACATCGAAGATGCATCGACCAGGCAGCTGCGGCAGTCAGCTGTCACTTGAGCATGGGGTGGCTCTTGGCATGCCGATGCGCTAGACCATGGTTGATGCATTCGAGCAGAACTTGCTACTGGCTAACAGCGGTCTTGAGGTGTGTAGCGACGGTGCTACGAAAGGCAGCAATAGAGGAGGAAGAGCGAGGCGACAATGAGCACAAGAACACTGGTTGTAGAGGATCAAGGAGCTCGATGAAATATCTCAAAGCAAAGAAAAATGTAAAGCATCAAATTTGTAGCATCTACTTCAACACATCAATTTGAATCTTTACAATTGAGTGTTACATGATTCTTAAAATTAGTTTTAAAATATCACTTTTACAACAATTGTTGGAGATGTTCCTATGTTTCAATTATTATCGAATGTCGACATTGATGCGTGACTGGTTAGTGTAAACCTTCAAAAGTTGCGAAGCAAATTCGTGACCGACGCTCAATTACCGTTCTGACTCGGTGGGCGTCCTCCGCTCGTGTCCCTGCCCCCGGCGGATCCCTTGTGCTAGCCGCTTTTGCGGGTCGTGGAGCATAAGCACCTGCAACTGGGCGCAATGTGTCTAGTGTCCGTGTATTATCGCGTCCGTTCTTGATGCTTGGTTTTGTAATCAATAGTTGATGCCTAAATTTTCACAACAAACATGTATTAAAACACAACACTTTATTCCAATGTGTGCGTAGTGCATACCTTTCGGTTCCAAAGGGTCCAAAAGCTCGGTGAGAAGAAAGTCCTCCCGTCGCATATCTCGAACACAATGCGTTTGGTTGACGGGCGAAGTTGGATGGGAGATGGCGGTCCATATTTTTATGGATGAGTTCATTCATCTTACATGTTTGGTTAGGTGGACGGGGCGGTCAAGTTTTTTGTTTGGTTGGATGGATGAGGATGGATGATGAAGATAATAATTAACTAAATTAAATATTTATTTTTAAATACCAATAATTAATTATGTAAAAAATAATAATCTTTAAGCACGTCTTATTATAATTATTAATATTACAGTGCTAATTATTAATTTAAAATAAAAATTATCACTAATTAACTCTAATTAACCTATTAAATAAATCAACAATAATTATAAACCCTATTTATGTCATCCTCATTACTAATTAGTCATATAATATACTAATAATTGTTAATTATGTACTTATAGTAAAGATTAGCAAAGGTGGATGGCTCCATTCGACCAAATTTGAGGGATGGACTCATCCATCATATTGAGAGAATATTCTCTGAGTTGGCCTTCCCATCCATCTTCGCCCGCAAACCAAACACATACTGAACAGTGGCTGCAGGGGCGGCTCAAAGGCATGGCGATGAGTGCGCCGGCCTAGGGCCAATGCCAAGAAGGGACACCAAATTTTGATGTGTATATATACTAGTATAACTATTACTCCTATATTAAAAGTATTTTAAGTGCAAACTTACATATATAAAATTTTAGGTCCTCTTTGGAACAGATGAATTTTATAGGAATTACACATGAATTTTATAGGAATTAATTCAATTTCACAGAAAAAAATACAGAAACAAAAAAAATTCTCGTGTTGCAAATGAGACCTTAACCTGATTGACTAAAACAAAATCTGATGACCTATTAGCCATGCTTCAATTGTTCTAAGCTCCGGTGAATGAAGGTCGGTAAGCGAAAAGGATGGTGGTATGATATTTTTTTTCTGATTGAGTTTCCATCTATTTCTCTCAAATTAACTATGTTTTATGTTATTTTTCCTTCCATATAGACTACTGCATAATTGTTACTTTGTCAATCCCAAATTATAAATCACTCTGGCCTCTTAGTTTTTTTAAATTATAACTCATTCTAACTTTTCGATACAACTTTCTGTTTTTCTAATATTTTCACATCTATATCTCTCTCCTACTCATTTCCAGAGCATCTCTCATTTTTTACTCTTCTTGTATTCAATGCTCAAATTTAAAATGACTTATAAAATAGGACAGAGAGATTAATTCCTATTGAAGTTACATGCTGGTATGTCTAATTCAAATGAACAACAGCAACATTCTTTTTTATTTTAGTGAACAAAAATTGTTCAAATTAGCATTCTTGAATTTTTTTAATGATAGTTCATATTCTCTTTTCTTTTCTCTTTAACAATTCTATTGCATAAGTGATGAGAGTTAAAAATTTTATTAAAAGTTTTTTTTCTCTAGCGAATGATGACATTTTCTCAAACAAAATCATATAATCAATTTTGAAAGTGCTAACTAAAAATAATTTTTTTACTCATCTCGAAGGGCACTCGTATTGGGTTCGCTCTGATGGGTTCGCTCCGAAGCCCCTTCAAACAACAGAGCCGGCACTGAGCAGCCGCCATCTCCCATCCAGCCTTATCCATCGAACCAATCTCACACTAACATCACGCTGCCGCAGCCACTGGAGTCGCCCGCGCGCGCCACGGCCTCTTCTTCTCTAAATTTCCTCCGGGCCTTCGGCGACGAGCTCGCAGCTTGACATGCCGCGGAGACGAGACCATGGCGTGGTGGCACCATACGTCCCCGTACCTGTGTACAGGATGCCACGAAACCGAAAGCACTGGCGCTGAAGGGCTCAAGACTGATTGATCGGAACCGATGTGATCGCTGAGGCGACGCCTCACCCCAAAGTCTACCGGCCAACCCAGTGGGCTAACGGCAGCTGCCGCGCGCGGCGCCCTCGCGCGCTCTGACCTGACCGCCACGGCTGGTCTCACGGGTCTCCGCGCCGAGTCAATTTTTTTCGGGGCTCCCGGCTCCCGCTCCACGCTCCGAGCATCATCTGGCTGCGTCGCCGCTGCGCATCGCCACCTTTCTTTTCTCGTCTCCCCGGCAAGGCAAGCGGCCGGCTCAGTACGGCACTGCCGTTGCGAGTATCTGTGCTCGCTCCCTTGGACCAGCGTGCTTGTTCGTGCACCGCGCCTCACGATCCATGCGCGTGCGAGAGCTGGTGGCCAGTATTCTACTCCCAAATCCTTTTCGGGGTTTCTCGCCTGCGCAGGGTCGCAGCGTTCGACAGGGTATCGCTGGATTCCGTGATCTACTTGCTGATATTTTGCAGCTCGTGCAGGGTATCTCTGGATTCTGATGAACCTGCTCCTACTTCTGGTGCTTTGATCCGTTGCGACGTCTACTGGCTGAAAGATCTGGTTCTCTTTTCCATTGGTAATTAGTTAGCATTACGATGCTGCTAACTGTACGAAGCGAACGCAAAATGGGCGCGACAGCAAGTCAGTGGCCAAACTGTAATCCTACTATCACGGTTAGGATTTACTAGTTCCTCTATCACAAATTACCAGTCATACAGAGACAAAAGTGTACGATACCCCGCGCGTGGCCAAGATCCACAGCGTCTAATAATCTCCACGCTGAATGCGGCACTGCCAACTTCGTGCAACTGACAGGAACGTCGCAGGGACGCACGTGGCTCCGAGCTCGTCCTACGCCATCGTTGCCAAGTTGCCGTGCAACTCTCTCCACTCAAAGCAGAGCGGAAGAGGAGGCATTGTCAGAGGACTCAGAGCCATGACCCAGAAGAGATCCGTGATCGAAGGAGAAGGAAGGCCCGCCGGTGCATAAGGCTTGGGAAGCAGATCCGCTGCCGTTGGGTCGCCGACAGGTGGGCCCCGGCCTCACACGGCAGCGAAGTGGAACCCGCGCGAAGGCTTGTGGGAGCCTGACCAAGTGCTCGCGACCTTCACTCGCTCCCCAGGCATTGCACCAGTGGCAGGCAACGGATGGCACTCCATGATGCAACATAGACCTGTTCAAGAAGCCCATGTGGAGAGCGCAGGCTTGGAAGGGAGCAGAAAAGATTGGGAAAGGGGAGGTCAATGTGTTTGCGACGTCGCTCTGCGTGGAGATGGGTGCGTAGACCCGCTCGAGAAGAAGTCTTTGTGTAGAAGACTCAAGTGAACTCAGGGAACGGCTCCGAATATCAATCCGATACGATAGAGCACCCCCAAATATGCGGGGCACATGCAATCCAAACGGGCGGCTCCATGAAAAGCAACACCCATATGGCCGACCCGGCAAAGGGATCGGAGGCGTGGCGCCAAAGCGCCAGCAGATACGGCCCAGAGAACATTCCAAACCGCCTTTAGTTCCTTTCTTTCTCACATCATCTCTCTCTCCCAACTAGAGAGTAGTAAAACCAGCAACTGGATTACCAGAAAGACCGAAGCTTAGTGACCTTTCCACGCCATTAGCTAGAGACACGGCAGGAGAGCCAGACAGAAAGGCTGCCCCATCATCTGCGCGGTCGCGTACGTTCTGGCTTCTTGGCCCGCTTTTGGCTCTGTCGCTCTCCAGCCAAATTTGCGCTACTAGTATCAGCCAGAGGACCATGCCATGGCGCCCTGCCAATGATGCGGCTTCCGTCGTCCACCCGCCCGCTGCCGCCTGCTTTGGACGGCTTTGCTTTGGCGGATGCGGATGCTCTGCTCTCAACTCGTCTCCTCCTCTCTCTACCACACAACCCCGGGCGGCCTTTGCATGGGTACGAGAGAAAGGAGGCCCGGCGCCTGAGTGCAAAGCGCGGGGACTGGGGAAGGGAGGGAGATCGCGAGGCGGAACACCCCGACCCCAACGCGATGCGCGCGCGAGGACAGAAGGGCGAAGCAGATCTGCTGCTGCCCGATCCCCAGCCCGGCTGCCGCCGGGTCGTGGCCTCGTTTGGCAGGGGCTTTTGCTTTTGCATCGTTCCCCTGCCCCTGCCCCTGCCCCTGCTAGAGTGGCTTTTTCGACTGTTGCCTGATTAGCGCGTGGCGACGGTTTGTGAGGCCTACAGCATTTGCTCCCAGGTCCGGGATCCAAGTAGTACTAGTAGGAGTACTAATGTTGTTGCATGCAGTTTCATGTGGCCGTCGATTTTCGGGGACAACAGACGAGGTGCCTATTTATGAGTTTCAAGTGACTGCCTTGATGCATGACACAACGATTGATGCTGGTAGTAGCAGCAGCACAGAATGATGAATGAATGAATGAGTGAATGGGAGAGCAGAGCGTGATGGCGCTTGCGAGGAACGCACGGTGCGGAGGTGTGAGCCCCGGCACCCATTCGTCGAGGGAGCGTGCATGGTGGACTGGAGTGGTGGTGGTGGCTGCCGCTTTGCGTGATCCCGGCTGCTGGAGCAACATCATTGCGCGCTGCCGTGTTGCCGCTGCCCGCGAGGCCTTTCGCTGGTTGGGCATGCGCGAGCGGCGGCAGTCGGCAGAGGTCGTTCATGGTCAGCTCTGGTCCGTTGCGTAGGTCCGCTGCCGTCCACCATTACTCCACGCCTCCACGGGGAAAAGACAAGTCCATGTGACCTATAGGTACACAAAATAAGCAGCCCAATTCCAAATCTGTGGACGGGCCTGTTCTTGGACGGAACACAACCGCTCCAAATGAGCTTGACCAGAAGGACTCGGGATGTGTCGGGCCAGGCCGAAAATCGAGACGTGATCTTGTTTTTCAAGGCCGGGCCCAGGATATGCACGCCCCCAACGCGACGGGGTAGCCGAACACCGCCGCCATCCAAGTTCGGCTCTGCCCCGCCCATGGATCCGTCTACGACAGCAAAAGCCAATGGTGTCCATGGACCTGCGCCACTGGTACAGGTGATCAGGACAGCACTGAACTGGGCGTCTTGCGTTGCATCCTGAATAACTCAGGATGTGTTGCTAAAAAAAAAGAATAACTCAGGATGTCAGACGGCATATATCCACGGTTTATATGCCAGGACAGTTACATGATTGGTCCGTTCAGAACAAGAAGAAAATTTGCATAACTGGCATGTTATCTGTAAATGATACAAGTTTCTGTTTGCCCCTGTCCGTTGGCTACTCAAGCACTGCATTCTTTTTGAATGGAGGTTGCCTTTTCCTCCAACCACAACAGAACAAACTTTTTCTCTCAGCATTATTTTCTGATGAAAATAGGGTACTTACATGCCTTCACAACTTCTGAATCATCAGGAGACACTGGATCACTTACCAGAAGACGAGCAATTCAGAGTCAGGGATCAACCACAAGCATGAAAACTCAATAGTAATGGCATAAGCAAATTAAACTGTGATCAGCAGCAGCCATCGAAACTCAATAACACTCTGAGCAAGTGAAGTCCTGAAACTACAAGTTAAAAAGATTGAAACGATCCAGCAAGTCTGTACATCATCCATCCGTTCAAGAAAACATATGAAGTACCAAGCGAAACAAAAAGTCCCAGCACAAAATGCTTAGAGCCTTGATTCAGCATCCAGACTACTATAAAGCAAAATGCACATAATCTGTCATTCCATATCATAAGAAGAAAAGTGGATACTGCACTCAGTTTGGAGTTCAGAGTCATAAGAAGATATCACTGGTTCACTAATGGCCAGCAAAAAGAGAGTTGGAGATCAACTACAAGCATACAAACAAACCTAGTACCAAAGAAATTACTACCAACTGTATATGACTCGAGAGGATTAACTGGTTGAGTAATCACTCACAACTCATAAGAATTTCAGTTCATAAGAAATCAGGTCATAAGAATATTGCTTATAATACTCCACAAACACTCGCAAACGGGAAAGTCCAGCTCCAAAATTCAGTATACCACTCATAAGAAATTCAGGTTCAACAAACACTCATTGGTGCAAGTAAACAGCACATATTGCTTCGAACATTCATGCTGCATTGCAGCATCCAGTTTCTGTAATATAGTAAAATTTGTCTCAAGAGCAACCTAGAACCTATGGAACATATGATGAATTCACATTACAGTAATTCGCTACTAATCAGATGGAAAACTATACTGTACTATTATAACTACATTTCAAGACTATATATCTCTCGACGAAAATTGCAATATCCATCAATGACAACCTTCCTTCCTCGTCTATACACCAATCCGGAACAACCAGACGAAATGAACGCACGCAGCAAGGCAGAATTCCTTGGCTTAGCATCTTACGCAATCATCAGAATCAACAACTCGGCAGCTGGTTAGGGAGTGGACTCCGGCGAGGAGTGGCTCCCACCATCGGAAGGTGGCTTTCGATCCCCCGCGTAGACGGTCATGCGCAGCGGCGCGTACAGCATCGTCGCCTGGAACGGCTGCATGGGGTGCGGGACGCCGTAGACACCGCCTACGTCTCCTGCAGCCGCGTGTGGATGTCCGGAGTCTCCAGACGCCTCGCTTCTTCCGCCACCGATCATGTGGTAGAACGGCCGAGGCATGAAGCCGCCGCCCTGCGCAGACGGGTAGTGGACGGGCGGGATGGGGTAGTAGGACACGGGCTGTCCCATGAACGCTGGCTGCGGGGCGCCCCACGACCATCCCACAGAGGAGGCGTGGGAAGACACGTACTCGACCGGCGCGGGAGGCGGAGCGTTGTCGTCGCGGTGCGGCGTCTCGGTGTCGGACTTGTTGCGTCGGGTCGTGATGATGCAGGGGCTGCGCTCGTCGGAGGCGTTCTCGAGGCCAACGAAGTAGTCGGGCACCCCGGAGTTCATCAAGGACGACTCGGATCGGCCGCTCTCGATGGATTGTGGAGTGGGGGCGTTGAGCGCGTCGATGAACCACAGGTCGCATGCGGCCTCCCCACCGGTGCCGGAGAGGATGGAACCGAAGGCGCCTCCGGGTTCGGGAGGCTGGGGCACGAAGAGGAAGGCGCGGAGGCGGGCGGGCTTGGCGACGTTGGCGTTGACGTACTCGAGGCGGTCGATCTCCTCCATGAGGTGGTCGACGTCATCGTCGGAGGTGACGGAGATGAGCGAGTCGAGCTGGTCCAGCGGCAGCATGTACTTGACCGTGGGGCGCGGCGCGCCGGGGACGTAGAGCCTCGGGGCCACCCTGGCGAACGCGGCGACGA
>BCLG01005774.1:0-22936 GCA_001602295.1 Zoysia matrella | reverse complement strand
TGTTTGCAATATTTTAAACTCTATTGATTAGGTAAATGAGTTATATGCGCATTTTAGAACTCAATTACTTAGGCTGCTAACGCCCCACCCCCACTCTGCCCATTCACTGCCTCTGCCCACTTTTGTCTCTTTTTATGTTTTTGTAACCAGGTTGAGAGGTAGTTCACTTGTTTGTTTTACCTGTAGTATGCTGCAAGTACAACGCCTATATAGTTGCATTACCGTGCATTTCGTTTGCTTGTATGCATTTTGCTTTCACCATTTAGTCAAGGCTTTTATTTTCTGCATTTGCTGAGGTACAGCTTCTCCTGCTTGGTGATAAACTAAAAGCCGCACTAAACGAGCTTGAGATGATCTGCAAAAGTTCAAATATAGCCCTCCCTTTCAGGTAAAACACTGTCCCTTATCTGAGGTTACATGGTATCTTTCAATCATCTTAGCTTCTTTTTAATGCCTACATTGGATGTAGCTTTTCAAATTTGTTGAAGTTAATTTGTTTCTTACTGCAGGTTGAGAGGTAAGCTGCTAGAGTATTTTGAACAAAACCAATTATCAACCATTTCTTTTTGCTATGAGGAAGCTTTGAGAAGAGACCCTACATGTAGCTACTCAATTGAGAGGCTAATCACGATGCATAGAAAAGGTTTGCCTGAATTTATTCATTCCTGGATTGCTCTACTATTTAATTACACTTACTGATTGACTAGCTGACAAATTATTCATAGAGTTGGGGTTCATTTGGCTAATGTGATTGGCTCTCTTATCATGTACGGATTTTCAGACAAGATCCACATTTTTTTACTCTTTTCAATTGAGGCTGTCTTGCTAGATGCATAGAAAATATTCCAGTGTCGAGTAGCCCTTGTTTTCAAATGATGCTGGCTGTTTTATCAATAATTAATTGACATATCATCTCACAACTTATCCTCATTTTCTCATTGCTACTTCAAAACGGAGCTTATGCAGAGTTTTAGGACTTGCAATAATTCTAAACTAATGTTATTTTGCAGAAAGTCATTAGACTAATGTAAGCATGGATACTTTCCAGAATATCTTGCTAATATTAGAACTGTAATGTAGTGGGTTTTTTTTTTTTTAGCAGTTCTCTATAGCATTAACATATGTTTCTGATTCAAATTAACTGCATCCAGTGTCCATTTTGGTAGTGTAGACTAACAAGCTATGTTTGCATTCTGTTTTCCTTTGTTGGCTGCATCAGGATGCTATAATACCATCCAACTACTCGAATCAATAACTTTATATCTAGATTCCTCCAAGGGGAAACCTTGCATCTGGGAGGAGCTTGTATTGTGCGTACGTCGGCTTTTTTCTGACTGGTCTGCTGACTACGAGGATTGTACATCATGTACTAATGTCCGAGGAGATAAAGCATTAAGCGCTTTGAGTAAAGTTTCATCCGTCTTTTTTGAACCATCTACAAGGGAATCATGGAGGGTCCGATGCAGGTGGTGGATGCGCCATCATTTCAGCCAAAGCGCCTATACATCGGAAACCCTGACAGGTAGCTGCTTATTCTTGTTCCTAAAATTTATGTTGCTGAAATTTGGGTAAGACGTTAACTTTATATCAGTATTATGATTGGTTTCTACTTGCTGAATACTGTAGCCTATGGTTTAGTATTGAATTACTCATGCGCCGGTATAAACATCTTTTTTTTCATCATCTTTTTTTTTTCATGATCTTTCTCATCTCTGGTTTCCAGTCATATAGCAATGCTATTTTAGATGCCTGTGATGTGATCTTAGCTCAAATATTGTGTTTACAGGTGATTGCAAACTCCTGGCTTTTAAGGCAGCTTGTGCTTCTCAGTTCTTTGGTCCCGAATTCCCATATGTCATAGCAGTTGAGAGCTATCTTGCCAAGCATAAAGCTCTTGATGAAATTAATTTTGTAGTCAGGAATAAGCAGAACTCAGTCAGGCTATTAAAATCTCTGGAGAAACTAATTTCTTGATTCAATCCCTTTTTATTTTTTGCCGTGTAATGTCATTGTTGTGTATTCAATCTTTGATAGGATTTTCTAGGAGAGGCCTCGGATTGAGGCTAATATTTGTGGGATCTATAGCCGTGTTACCAGTAGTGTACGGGCTATAAATTTTGGTGCTGTGTTATTATGAATATAACGGAGGGGAAAAAAAAGAAAATCATAACCATTGGAACTAGAGATAACTTGTGTTTCTGCTGAAAAATCTTAAACATACATATGCATGCGAATAAAAAGGGTTATTACGATCATGCTTGAAGAGGAAAATAGTTAACTCTTACAAGAAAATTAGTACACCTGCTGTTTTTAAATTGTTGTTGAACATCGTTTTTAGTGATGGAGCTTATTATAATAGAATATATGATATTTATCATTTTTTGAAAAGAATAATTAAATTGATGTTAAAAGTGACACCTGTTCATGAATGTAGTAGTCCTTATTAAATATATATCTGAACTATAGCTGGTCAACGGGCAGGCTTGGGCCATCTCAGTTGGGCGGGCTAGTTGATTGGGCTAGGCTGTGTCGGCCCGCGGGCTGACTGCCCAAGCATGATTTAGGTGATTTTACACAGGCTGAGTCGTGGGTCGGTTCGAAGTACAGAAAAAAATCTTTCAAGAAATTATTGAAAAATAATTATATAATATAAAAATCTTATATTTTAAATATAGATAGGTTAATTACATATATTTTAATATCACTTTTCAGTAAAATAATAATCAGGTTGAGCGAGTGGGGCGTGCTGTACCGGGCTAAATGGGCTCAGTAATGGGCTGTGTCATGTCTTAGGCCGGCTTAGCCCACCTACCCATCATGCTGAGCCATGCACAAGCAGGGCCAAAATCATTGGGCCTTGGGCTGGCCCATTTGACCCGGCCCATCTGGCCACCTATAAACCGAACGGTGCACACCGAATACTCAGTACCCCCGCATTTGAATTTGTTAAGTCACTAATCAAACGTCAACATTAACACAAATACGTCAAGAAAACGCACAATTCAAACGTGAACATGACGCACTAAACAGGCGAAACAACCAAGAACGAAATGTTTGGGGGGGTGGGGGTGGGATTCTTTAATTCCCGACCCTTGTGGTTTAAAGGGATGGCGGCAGACGTAGTTCAAAATTTTGAGCTGCGTGAGAATTTTCATATACAGGAGCCAACAGCTACCAGACGTATATACCAGCAAATCAAAGGGCTTCTAACTGACCCGTGCCTCCTCCTTCACAAGTTCAAGTATCCTGCAGCCACAACCACACACCCAGTGCGCCCAAACTTTGTTGATACATCCCGCAACCAGCAAATTGTCTACCTTGCTATCTCCTCCAGGCCAGCCATGTTGTTGACTCCACAGCCGAGGCATGTGTATCGCCGCTGCAACTCCTCTGCAAGTGAAGCGCGCACCTTGTCCAGTTCAGCTGACTGCGTGTTCTAGGTTAAGGAAAGTCGTGGCCAAAGCATGAGGAAATGAAAAATAAGCGGCATAGAAAAAACTGTGAGCTAAAATGCAGGATATCCTCCGAGCTCCTGCACCTGCTTCATGTCTCCCATAAAAGCCTCCATAAGAGCTCTCTTCGCCTGAACCTCGGCCAACTCCTGACAAACCTGCAAATAAAGGGTCAACAAAAGTTGATTTTGTCAGCCAGGCTCGACAGTGCACAGGTCAGGATTAATCTTTGTTAACAAAAACAGAAGAGAACTAAAGATTAAGTAGATTGAAACCGATTTGACAACAATGCAAAAGCAGTGAGCTAGAATTAAAAAAATGACACATTACATTCTTTCATTAATATTTTAGACGATCGTAAGTGATTTGATTCTGTAATTTAAGACGCAACACACACATCATCTAGCTGCATGTCAGCCTGACCCTCGAAATTGCATCCCTTCCGGTGTTTTTCATCATCTAGCTGCATGTCAGCCTGACCGTCAAAATTGCATCCCCTCCGGTGTTTTTCATGGTAAAATGCCTCTACAAACACAAGTACAGCATGATATATTCATGGAATTATTTACAAATGCATGAACCAGACGCCCAGACGGTAACAAGCACTTTGCTTCATCTGTGTCAAATGCAACTTGTGATCCTCCAATTTTCTTTATTCATGAACTACAGCAACAGTTTAATATGTATTCGGAAGCGCACAGACATTTGCCTAAAGAGCAACATTCTGATGCATTCAGTGTTCATTTTCCAAAACAATGAAGCAAATAAAGGGACGCCAATCCTCAGTTAAACACCATGCGATCCAAGGCTCAATATTTTTTTCAAAAAAATTATGAACTGTGTTTAATCTATTGAGATCTTGTGAATTAAGTCTGATGAAGTAGGATGGGTAAATATCACACCTTGTCATGATCAAGCTGATCATTCTTGTACTCTCCTTCCAAGAGATGCACCTCAACCTCCATATTGCTCACCTTGTTCGCCAAATCATTCATAATGCCTTCTGAATCCACAGTTTTACCCTTGTTTGATACAACATGACCTGCCAAGGTGAACATCCAGATAATCTATAAGTAAATAAAGGTCCACAAGTTGATAAACCGTAAAATATTAGTTGCAAGACATTTAAAGAACGAAATGGAGCAGTAACATTCAAAATCTTATAATTTCAATTCATTGAACAATTGAAGCCATAAAGGATATTTAAACTAATTATTAGGAAGAACATAATTAATAAAACAGATGTCCAGATTACTCAGTAACGAATAGCTACACAAAAAAAACATCATGGTAATTTCATAATTAGAAGCACTACCACCGAACAATTTAGATTTCCAAGGCAAGCATTTTCGTGCTTCTTTGTTTATAAAATAATCACATGCTTTTCAACAATCATTGACTTATAATGCATGAGTATTCTAAACCATAGCATATAGAATCAGCTTGAACAATTGAAATAATTAAAGATAGTGAACTCATGTATACAAAGAAACTCACTCACAGTGCAGTGATTTATATATAAACAGAACATACTATGCTGATACAAAAGGAAACTAAAAGAACATTGTATAATTGTAGGAACCCAGTACATATTTCAGGAACATCAAGTGTTACTTTACACAATGATTTTCCCAACTTACCTTCAGCAAGCTGCAGGCCAGAGTGGCTGCTTTCTGCTAATTCTTGAGAAACCAACTGCTGAAATTGCCTACAGAAAAGGTATATCGTTTCTCATTACATAACTAACAATTTTTTAAAAATCAACTAAAAGAATATAAAAATTAAAAAGGTAGCACTCTAAGAGACATTTTCACTTTGAAAGTTTCTGGACTAAAATTGATGGATTTCATGAAGTGGTGGAGACCTCCTAGAATAAACCAGTTCCATCGGTGTGTCCTTTGGAACGCCTTTCTGTGAAGTTGTCTCGTTTGTCGAGTGAGCTTCAATCTTGGAGCGCTAAACATGTGGGGCATGTGAAGACGCAGCATGCTGTTGCTTGGGAGGTGCTGCACCATCTGGAAATGGCAGAGGATCACAGAGCTCTTTCCTGGTCAGAAGATTGGCTTAGAAAGCATATCAAACGGCATTGCCTTGCTCTGGCGTCTATGGACAGAACGATTGCTCGGCTCAGATAACGAATCCGGCATCTCTAAAAGATGGTGATGCAACTTCTGCCTTCTTTCACAAACAGGCCGGGTTTCGCAAGAGAAAGAATTTTATTCCCAAGCTTGTTACAGCAGACTGCACAGCCACTACACAAGAGGAGAAGCATCAGATCATGTTCGACTCCTACCAGAACCTTTTAGGCTCGGCTCTACATCGCTCCTCCTCCTTGGATCTTTCTTTTTTCAACAGAGCTGGTGTCAATTTATCCCATCTGGACGACACTATTACAGAAGAGGAAGTTTGGCATACGATCAAGAAAATGCCAATGGACAGAGCTCCGGGTCCAGACGGCTATACTGGTCATTTTTACAGGGCTTGCTGGTCCATCATCAAGTTGGATTTTATGGCTGGAATTATTTCGTTGCAGCAGAGGGATGCTAGGAAATTGGGACTCTTGAACTCGGCTTATCTCACTCTCATTCCAAAGAAAGTAGCAGCAACTTCACCCTCTGATTATCGCCCAATCAGCTTAGTACATAGCTTTGCAAAATTGATCACTAAGATCATGGCTAATTGGTTGGCGCCCTTGCTGGATTCAATGGTGGATACTAATCAGAGTGCTTTTATTCGGGGTATATGTATACATGATAATTTTATCCTTGTGCAGCAAACAGTAAAGCTGTTGCATTGCAAGAAAGTGCCTAGCCTCTTTCTCAAGCTGGACATTTCCAAGGCGTTTGACTCGGTTTCATGGTCGTTTCTACTGGAAATCCTTAGCTACCTGGGTTTTGGTTGTTGTGGCGTAATCTTATCTCCAACCTCTTGGCCACATCGAGTACCAGAATTCTGATTAATGGGGAGCCGGGAGATATCATTCAGCATCGGCGTGGGCTGCAGCAAGGCGATCCGCTGTCCCCGATGCTGTTCATTCTAGTCATGGATGTGCTAAACAACATGTTCACCAAAGCTGATGATATGGGTTTGCTGCAGCCGCTGGATCGAAGGGCCGGTCAGAGGCTATCTCTCTATGCCGATGATGTTGCCTTGTTTATCCGGCCTGTAGAAGAGGAGCTGCAAGTCACTAAAGACACCCTTAATGTCTTCGGAGAAGCTTCTGGGTTGCAAACTAATTTTCAGAAAAGCTGCATCATTCCGATCAGGTGTGAAGAGGAAACTATGGCAGGGGTGAGCGCAATTCTTCCCTGTATGCTTGCCAACTTCCTTTGCACCTACTTGGGTCTTCCCCTCTCTAACAAAAAACTCCGGAAAAGTGACTTAATGCCTTGGGTTGAGAAAGTTGCTAATAAACTGCCGGGATGGAAAGCCTCCTTGATGAACAGAGCTGGCCGAGCTACGCTGGTCCGTTTTGTGCTCACTGCCATGTCGATTCACCTACTTATAGCCATCAGAGTGCCGAACTGGTTTATCATGGCCATCGATAAATTCAGAAGGGGTTTTCTTTGGCAAGGGACGGAAAAAGCACAGGGAGGCTGCTGCCTGGTGGCTTGGGATAAGGTGACCAGACCCATTGATTTTGGTGGCTTAGGAATTCATAACTTGCAAGTCTTGTCCTGGGCGCTACAGATGCGTTGGCAGTGGTTCAAGAAGACCAAGCCGAACCGGCCGTGGAAAAACTTAGATCTTCCTTTACATCCTAATACGCTGGCCTTGTTTGCAGTGGCAGTGACCACCCAGGTTGGCAATGGAGCTACTACCCTATTCTGGACAGACCGCTGGTTGCATGGTAAAGCTATCACAGAGCTTGCTCCTTTGCTGACTGCGCACGTACCAGCCAGATTCAAGCAAAAAAGAACGGTGGCAGAAGCTCTGCAAGACCAGAGCTGGACTCGGGATGTACAGAGCGGCCTCTGCTTGAATGGTCTAGCACAGTATCTTCATCTGTGGACATGCATCCAAAGCACAATTCTGATCGACGAGCCTGATCAGCATTGTTGGCGTTTTGAAGCTTCTGGTCAGTACTCTTCTAAATCAGCCTACCGGGTTTTCTTTCATGGTGCCATAACCTTTGAACCGTGGCAACGCTTATGGAAGTCTTGGGCCCCGGCTAAGTGCAAAATGTTCCTTTGGTTGGCAATTCGGAACAGATGTTGAACAGCAGATCGTCTTTCACGCGAAATCTCCCGCATCCTGAATCCTCTTTGTGACCAAGAAGAAGAATCAGTACATCACATCCTAACAACTTGTGTGTTTGTAAGACAAATTTGGTACCGGGTCTTAGCCCCTATCGATTTGGCCAGAGCAGTCCCTGGGAGATATGAACATTCATTTGCAGATTGGTGGCGAAAGATCGTTAGGAAAGTACCAAAAGAGCACAAAAAAAGGGGTTAACTCTCTCATCATCATGGTCGCCTGGATTATTTGGAAGCATCGGAATGATTGTGTTTTTGAAGGAGCCTCCTCTTCCATCAGCGCAGTGATGAGAATTCTCAAGGAAGAACATTCCCTATGGTGTCTGGCGGGGGCTAAAAAGCTTAGGGCCCTTGAGTGGCAGCTTGCTGCAGATCCTGGATAGTTTTGTTTCTCCTATCTTTTTCTGAGGTCGTGAGGCTGGGGTCGGTGGTGTTTGTTACTATTTTATGTGTGATGTATTGGGGACCATTCTTTTTCTCTTAATGCAATGAAGCGTAGTTCTCCTGCGTTTTCAAAAAAAAAAAGGTAGCACGATAGCTAAAACTTCCTAAACAAGATTCAATCAGCAAGAAAATATAAAATTGATGGAAACATGTAAAGAAGTAATATGAATATTATTTGTGACCTAAAAATGATAAAAAAAAAAATAATCTGAACTTAGCAAGCAGAGAAGTCAATAAAAGATTTAAAGCACCCCTCACAAAAGTTCCATATCAAAACATCATTTGAGCCATATGCATGCATGTAATATTTTCATGTATTTTGATAAAACTCAAACAATACATCCTCTCACTATGGAACAGAGGTAAGTACCAACATGGCTACATGCGAGCCAAAATAGACGAAGCATCCTTTACATTTTGTTGCTTGTGCATAAAACAACATAAAAACCATCTGAAGAAAAGAAGGCATTCAATACCTTATCTTAGTGTTCATCTCATGCATCTGCCTGATGAACTCGTCTCTGCAACAGCCAAGGCAAGTACATGCATGATTAGCAGCCATCAGCACCAATACGACCATTACGGGCATGTAGCAGGGTGATAAGGCATTACGAAATGCTAGTTCCACTTACCTCTCGCTGTCTCCAGTGCTCTTTTGGAGGAATTACATCAAGCACCAACAACATATTCCCACCATTTCAAATTCGAAGAATGTCAAGTGGAAGCTTAAAAAACAAACCGCAAACCTAAATCGCAACAATTTCGCCATTTCGGGAATTCTAACCTTAAGCGCGTCCAAATCAGACCCCACCTTCGAGATCTCCTCCTGGAGGCGCGCGATCGTCGCCTAAACGCACCCGAGAAATTCAAACCGAATCACACGAAATTAAGAACGACAGTCGATACGAACGACGAATCATCCATTCAGGCGCGGGGCGAGAAGCGGGGGAGAGACCTCGAGCGTCTGGACGGACGCGGCGGCGATCGCGGCCTGCACCTGGCTCCCTCGGAGCTCCCGCTCCGCCTCCTCCCGCGCGCGCTTCGCGGCGCCGAGCTCGTCCGCTGCAGCCTCGGCGGCGGCCCGCTTGTCTGCGAGGCGGCGCCTCAGGTCCGACACCCTGCGCTCTGCGCGGCGAGAACCGCGATACGCGACAGATCAGCGCGGGCGGCGCCGAAACCCTAGCTAGGGCTTTGGAAGGGGGTGATCGATGACGTGGTGAGGCTGAGGAAGGCTCCTTACCGCCGTGCGACTTCTCCACGGCGAAGTCGCGGATGAGGGATAGGAGCTGCTTCTGGCTCTCGCAGCCCCCCGGCGACGCCATGGGCTCAGGACTCAGGAGGGGAGGCGTCTCTCGGGACGCTCCGCCGGAAGATTGAAGGTTCGGTTGGAGCCTTTCCCGCCTTCAGGTGAGGGATGTAGCAGAACTGCTGAAGCAGACCTAGCGGCGGTGCAACTGTGCGAGAGGCGGGAATGGGGGTGGGCTCAGTGCGTTTCTGAAGTGGAGGCCCAAGTAATCAGCATCGCTGCCTCTTATTACTGGGCCTGATACCTCTGACATGCAGGTTCAAGAAAATCAAGCTAGCGATCCCATGGCCTTCTAGGCTTCTACACAGCTTCATCCAAAAAATGACCTTCTCACCACTCACGAGTGTCTTGCTGCGCAGACCTTGAAGCCACAGGTGGTGGTTACAGGTGCCGCTGGGCGTTTAACAAACACCAGCGCTGTACAGGCCAACAGTTAGCCGCCGCGGCTGGCTAACTAGGAGAATAATCCAGTACACCTGCCATGGAGGCGAGGACAGAACCTGGAGTTAATGCATGCATCTGTGTTGCCAGCGAGAGCAGGCAGCGTCCGATTGAGGCCGGCGGCAAGCCGGCAACCCTGAGCTGGCTGGCTGGACGCCGAGCGCACCGGCATCAACCTCTGCCGGTCCCGGTTACCCAGCCCAAGACGATGGATGAAATCGTGCAATCCGCTTGCCGTTTTACGCACTCCTAGTACTAAATCAGTGGCCGCGGTGCCCCGGACGTTAGTAAGGCTGCTATTGGGTTTATTTGGGTTTAATGGGGCGGGTTTTAGTTTGGGTTACTTTAGATGGGTTGAAATGGGTTAAAGTTTAAATTGGATTTGGTTGGAGTATGTTGACATACATATTAGTTTGAAATGGGGTGGAAATCCATGGATGCCAGTGGGTTGAACCCATGGGGTGTGGGTGGGTTGTGTCATCAGTTTGTTTTGAGCGGGTACCATTGTTTCTAATTCCTCTAAACCATGTTCAATGCTGCATGATGTTGAATTTTGCGTTAAGGCTCTTACTAAGAAGCCAGTATTCTTGCTCTTGACACAGGTGGCCGCATACCAGACTGGCAGAGGTGTAAAATAAAAACAATGACATTACCTTTTAAACTTTTTTAAAAATAAACTAATTTCTCAAAATCTCCACCACTTTGAAAAATTAGTTCATTTTTTTACTAGGAAGCTTTAGTTATTTCTATAGAGAACAGTGTTTCATCAACTTCAGTCGGCACTTTTGAATTACAAACTTATGCTGATTAACAAAAAAACGTGTTGAACACAGTTTCTGGATCCACTAGAACAATAAATTCATTGGTTTACCATTTTACTATAGTATCCAAGTTCAATTTTTAGCGAAAACTATAGATGGCCAACGGGATTGATGGCTGACTTCGACTCCGGCCCAACCCACTAAATAACCGGAACGTGCCGCCAAGCCTAGCCCAGAAAACTAATTATATAGTATTTAAAATATTAAATTTTAAACATAAATGGTTAAATTACATGTATTTAACTTTGTCTGGCCAGGTCTGGCGGGCTACACAGGCCAAGAGTCGTACCCATGTCGGTTTGGAACACGGAATTTCTATGTTTTTCTTGTAAAGTTGAACAGATGTTTGTGAAATTATGTGATTTTTGTGAAATTCCTATATTACAAATGGGGCATGCTTCTTTTGAAATCCCTATGTGATTTCAATAAAATTCTTATGTTTTTCATGTGAATTTTAACTGATTACTATGAAATCCATGTGTGATTCTTTTAAAATTTCTTGGTTCCAAACGAGATCTTATACATGGTTGTGTGATTCCTGTGAAATTCTTATGCACTGGTGATTCCTATTGAACTAATTCCTATGAATTTTTTAGTTCTAGACAGTGTTTTATTGAACTAATTTTCGTGAAGTTTCTTTTGAACTAATTTCTATAATCTATAATATTTTTAAGCTCCAGGTCTCAGTAAACTGATTCGTGTGAAATTTATGTATGCTTCTATAAAATTCATATGTCATAAAGATAAAGAGGACCTAGAGGAATTTGAAAAAAATATCTGCTATCTCTAAATAAATGAAAATAAATTTTATGTCCAAAAAAATTATGATGCATCTATGGTGGCCATCACCTGCTCTAAAATGGCGTGAGATGCATGCTCCTTGTACAATCAAAGCTGCGACTCAATCTCTTTTATCCACTCAGCACCAATCGTTGAATCCATGGCAAACTCATGGGTTGAAGGGTTGGAGTGGGTTCACACACAGTAGGGTGGGGTGGATTGGGTGTTTATTTAATATTTTTGGGTTGTGTTGGGATGAGAAAATAGGATATTTTGTTTTGGGTTGGGTTGGGTACAAGTTGGTGTTTAAACCATTAGCAGGCCTAGACGTTAGTGAGGTTGCGGTCTCGCAGAATCAGAAGCAACCGCGCGCGAGACATCGTCAGGGGCTCGGGTTGGGATCCGACGCTTGGGCCGGGCAGCCAGGCTGGTGGGTAAATGATATAATGAGGTTGAGAGTAATTAATAGAGTGAATGATACATAAAATTATATGTGAAATTTAATATTTTTATAAAAATAAAAAAATTATCTCATCCATTAATTTATTAATTCAACGATTTTAAATGTAGCGAGTAGCTAAGATCGCATGTAGCAAATCCGCTTATCAGGCTGGTGGCGCTAGACGGTGCCTCGTCCTTGTCTCGCTTGCTTGGCCGGCCTGCTCTGCTTGTGGAAAAAGGGAATTCCGTCCTCGTGTCGCACGCAGTAACGACGGGAATGTCAAACTTGTCCGGGAATATTGTCTCGCGCCGACGACGACCATCGATCGATGCCTCCTCTCTCTCTCTCTTTCGGGTCCATGGACCGACGAGGGGCAAGGTCAGACGGCGCTTTCAAGGCGGTCAGTACTTGAACGTGGACGTCACTCTAACCTGCTCACGGTCGACGAGCCCCCCGGATACGCTGCCGCTGGGCTCATAGCGTGGACCGGTGGTATCTTTTCTTTGTTTTTTCCCTTCATTTTAAAATATTGGCACCATTATTTTTTATATCAATTTTATTATTCGTTTTATTAAAAAATGTTTAAATATGTAAAATTTTATTATTATTTATGTTATTATTGATAGAATTAAAATTACAACTAATAAATTTACACATTGAAATAATTTTTTGAATAAAATGAATGATTAAAGTTAATGTTAAAAATTAATGGTGTCAATAATTTAAAACGAGAAGGGGTAGAAGACAGTGAAATTTGGAGTATCCGAGTTTGCTAGTAGCATTGTGATTTTTGCCCTTCAACGTCCTGCCTCCAAATATAAATTTTGTTCCAGGATCGGAAACGATGGTTCGGTGATCCAAGAAATAATAGTTTGGCGATCAACTCTGCTCGGCGGTGTCGGCGAGATCTCTGCATTATAGGTCCGACTAAAAATATATCCCTCATTTTTAAATTGTTAGTATCCTTAGACAAGCAGTTAATTTACTTTAAAATTAAAATTATTATAAAATTTACAAGTGTTTTCTTTGACATGTAAGTACTCCGTGTATACATAAGTATATTGGGGAACACAAAGCATGCACCTAACCAAAATGTCAGTTCATTGATCAGCAGCAGCAGCAGCACAAACATTTCGCGGCACAGCTTGGTCTGCAGTACCATCCACCAAGAGCACGTATACATCCCTCTCTCAAAAAAAAAAAAAAAAAAAAAAAAAAGAGCACGTATACATCAGAAGTGGGTACGCGCTCTTCTCCTAGCTTCTACCAGGCTACCAGCAAGTAGTAGCAGGAGTAGAACTTAACTTGCACGTACACCCATAGGATGTTTTTTGTAGCTATTGTTAAGGAAAGAAGTTACTACTACCTTACTTTGTCGTGCATGGTTATCGAAGTCACTCGAGCTCTATTGCATCAAGCTAGTGGAGTACTGAAGTTTCATGTGTGTCAAGGCTAGCTTCCTCCACCTCCACACATCAACTCCGAGAAAAGATGACATGATGAGTGGAAGCCTAAATTCATACTATCTCGGTCCTATAAAAAAATCATTTTTTATTTTCAAAAATCGTATTTGACCACTTATCTTATTCAGATTTTTTTTACAAATATAAAAACAAATAAGTCATGTTTATAGTATTTCTAACGATAAAACAATTCACAATAAAATAAATTATATTTTCACAAATTTTTTGAATAAAACAAGTGGTCAAATTTGAAATCGAAAAGTCAAAAAATAATCTTTTTATTAGACAAAGGGAGTAAACATGTCACTAATGGACATGGAAGCAATTTTTTTTTGTCGTGCTATTCATATCTGCTGCATCACTGTCACACGGACCCTAAGCCCATCTCGGTCCAACATCAGTTATAGCAAAATTCAGGACGACATGTGCTAATCAAGTACGAACCACTAAGTATTTACTCTCTCCGTTTCAAAATATAAGCATTTTTATATTTAATCAAATTTATTTTTTTATCATTTTGATTACTAATAATATATAATTAATAATTTTTTATCATATAAAAATTATATTTTTTAAATTCATCATGAAATAAATTTATAAAAAATATATTTTTATATTAAAAATTATGTAATTCATCTTAGATATTATTATAAAAGTTAAAAAAAATTGATTTTATTTAAATTTAAAAATATTTATATTTTAAAACGGATGTAGTAGTTACAAGCCGCCATCTCAGACTTAATCAATCTGAGGCTCCCATGAACGTACATGTGTCATCTCCACAACAACCCGGCTCGGGAAGACTCCACCCCAATCAAATGCCAGACACATAATCAGTCGTGGTTACGTAGATAAACGTAGGTTTTGACATGATTTGCGCACGTAAACTACTACATCGACATGGAAGAACATACTGTACTGTTGGATAACAGTTAACTCTGCATAGCAATAGTGCATGGCCAGCGACACGACCATCAAGGAAGGCTGATCGATCAGTGCTACGGAGCACTGCACATGCAGAGCATGATGGATATGGACAACGGACAGAGATGAAGCACGCATGATTGTGCCGCTGCCCATGTGGTCTGATTACGTGGCTGATCTAAGCTAAGTACACCGTCGATCCGTCTGCATCAGCTAGTATTTCAAAGATGCAGGGCTCGGGCTCCGACAGGCAGCAACGAACAACATTATAGCAGCAGGCCACATCGACATTATACTTACATGAGTAAGACGGGCTAAGATTAGTGCCACTGGCACGAGGAACCACTGCCTCATCCTGGAGTACTGCAGGATTTACACACAGATTTGCTCAGAGTTGCTCCGGCACAGTTCAAAAGGTCTCTTGGTATCCGTATTGTCACTGTGACGTGACAACATCATTGCTGAGCAGCCGATTAAAAGTGACTGCCAGCGTAATGTACACCTTTTTCAGGCTAAACAGACTTTTGTTACGGATAATCCTTGTACGCTGTTTTAAAATTTTCAAATTACTAGTACTGGATTCTCTCTAAGAGATCGGTAGGGGGAGGTTCCATCTTCTGGGGTTACGAGTTACGACATGTGCCAAGAATTCATTTCGTTTCCTGGTTACACCAAAGGAGATGTCTCATTGGAGGCCGACACGTAAGGAAGTAAGGAACAGGGCTCAGCGAGAGCAGCGGACCCTAGATTCACTCCGCGCAGCATCGGAGAGCCGCCGGACCCCCATGCCATTCAATTCGCGCTGATCCAGTCCTGCCTGCCATGCCCATGAGTAGATTGGATTTTAAACGTCGGAGTGACCTCTGGAGAATGCACAGGGTTGTTACTCGTTACGTACACCGGAGATGAAGAAGAGCAGAAGAAGGTGGTCTCCAGTGGTACCGGGGAGAAGGAAACGACCAACGGGACTGACGGTGACGAGATCGATGTTTTCTGCACGGACACTCGCGCGCGGCGCCAGCGGCCACGTGGAAGAGGAACGAACGTCGCGGAGCGGAGCGGAGACGCGAGCGGCGAGAGAGGCGGCGCGCGCGGCAGCGGCACATGCGGCGCCCGGCCGCCTGCCTGCGGGGGACGGGACACGCCACGCCGCGGTTCGATGACGCGCGTAGGATGAACAGCGCGCGCGTTCCTACCCATACGCATGCACTACAGAGCACTGATTCGGACGTCGACGACTTGTTACTACTACAGCTGCAGCTCTAGCCAGGGAACGGAATCGAAGGAGAGCACATACGTTCGTCGACGCGCGTGTTGAGTGATAGGATTACTTCACTCCATAGACCGTACCCGCCACATGTTCGACAGCGCGGCACGGCCCGGGGGGCGGACCTCTCTCTCCGCTCCATACACATGGGAATGTTCGGATTCCCCGGATCAGCGATGGCCTCCGGCAGCGAGAACCTGACATCGGACAATGGCGCCGCAACAAATGCCTTAGCTGGGCCGCTCCACAAGGGTAGGGAAGGGCAGCGCGACGAGAATGATTAGCAGGAAGGAAGGACACGATGATGATGGTGTGCATCTGAAATAATGCGGCAATCTACGTTATGCGGCGCTAATTTATGCGTAATGCGTACTCTGTCGTCGCTTCTTCGGCGCGCGCAATCATTCCCTAGGTAGCATCTGCATGTGGTGTGTGTCGCCGGATACGTACGTGACATGCATGAGGTTGGTGCTTGTGCTTGCATCTCCAGCGAGCCCCACGTACGTGCGTACCGGCAGGTGGTATAGCTAGCGCTTGTTCTCTTCTGTTACACCTACTATGGGACACGTTCATGTTCTGTTAGGTATGGCTCGCTGAGTCGCCGATGCAGTAGATAATCTATAGAGTTCAGTAAACTGTTGTTCTGTCAATATACGACGTCATGCTCGTGGTTGGAATAAGGGGGGAAGGGGGGGGGGGGGGGGGGTTGTTGGGGGGGCATGCAACGCCTCTGCTCTGTGAAACCACATCACACCGGATTTGGTAACTCACCCGATTCGTCACCGAATCTACTGCTGATGTGGGTGTATTATTAGCTGTATCCACTAGGTGATTCTCAAACTCCTTCGGAATCTCTGCAGTTCGTCGAGCCATCTCAACAACTTCAACGACAACAGCAGCCTTAGGAGGAGGACCAACAAAATGCGGTGCGACGAGAACAGCAACTGCCATGCTTCTCACGCCGATAAAAAAGCGCTATGTCTTGACACCGTGCCCCTCAGCAGTCATGTCAATGTTGGAGGAAATGCAGCCGGGCACGATGCTACTGAAAGAGTGAGACGGCCTAAAAGCCACCTGATTTTGGATGTGAACTGCTTTCCTTTTGGTTTGTTCTTCTCGCTTTGCGCCTACCGTGTCCCTGGAATTCGCGGCACCGGTACTTTAGCGTACGATAGTTCCCGCGCAAGCCTAACATAAAGTGCCGAGTCTTTTAACAAAAGTCGCCTTGAGGAATGATGGGTCAGCTCGGTTTTGTATGCGTGATGCCGGTGTTGATATATGATTACTTAGGATAACCGAATAAACGTCGCGTGACCGGTGCCCTTGGAACAAACACTGGACTGGAGACGTGATTGTACTACTAAGGGCAGTAGAAAACTGCATATTGGTAGTGCGTGAAGTAGCTGATGCCCCGAAATAAACAGAACTGTGGAGTAGTACTCCGTACAGTATAGTGCATGCCGGTGTTTGGCAGAAAACCTTTGACAATGGAACAGAGCTAGAGCAGCCAGAGGCCACACAGCGACAAAGGTTCCTAAAACTAAAGGTAACAGGGCATGGTGCGGACAGCCATGTCTACGTGCAGGGCAAGGCCTGAGGCAGCCAGTCAGGGCGGCGCACTGACTCTGCCATCGTTTTCGGCCACCTGGAAGCCATTTCCTCTGTCTCCGTGGACCCCCGCCCTACATCCGTCCTCCGATCCGGAGTCCACGGCCGATGCCAGTGTTTCCGAAGCCGAAAGAAGAGCACGCACGCCGCCGCGGGGCACGGTGAAAACGCAGTGCCCTGTGGCAGTTCCGCTCTCATTTTCCTCTGCCGGAAAAGCCGCGCCGGGTGCCTGCCGCCCGCGGTCACATGCGTGCTGGTGTCGTGTGCGCCTGACACGCACTCGATCGTGAGGCAACGCAGAGAGGTCGGGCTTTCTTGCTTGGCTGCCACTCCAAGGACACGACGCATCGTGCCCGGCTGCTTTGCGCTGCTTTGCGCACGGAGGCGGACTGACCACGCTGCTGCTCCTCGGCAAGCTGCTAGTCCTACAACAACGTTCGGGCTTTTCCCTGGTCCTCGAAAGGTCAGTTGCATCTACTTGGGCTTTGTCGACGACGACACGTTTCGGGTGGGTCGACTCGTAAAACAACCAGAGAAATGTGAGCAACGTCTCCAGCCCTGGTTGGCACTGTTCTTCTATGCATCGAGTAATCCACCAGTGGTGGGAAGGGTACCCTGAAGCAAAAGAAACGAATCGAGATCTGCACGCGTCAACCCGCACTGTCACACAGCTATACCCAACCACGTTTTGAATCGATGGAATCTCCCTTCCAGGGTACCGAAGCTGGCGCAGTCCGGCCAGTAGTCCACGACGCGCACGGTACGCCGGACGGTTCACGCCCGGCCGGCCGTCTCCGCTTCCGGATTGAGGCGGGCGACCAGGGCCTAGTGCCCAGCGAGATGAATCCCGCGGCTTCTTCCAATCCAATCGAAGCCCTGGCCCGCCGCGCACGGGTGTCACGTGAAGACTGAAGAGTCGCGCGCGAGCGCGCCGCAGGGATGGGAGCGTGCGGCGCGTCGCATCTCGACTCTCGAGCTCGCTGATAGAGATTGGGTCGGCCGTGCGCGCGTATGCGGAGGCGTTTCCTTGTTCGTTTCTCGTCGTTTGCCTACGCGCCGCGACGCGGCGTGGGGAGCACATGCGCTTGACGGCGACTGGCCCAGGGGAGGTGAGGCGGTCGTGCATGCATGTAAGCTTTGTGAAAAGAAAAAAAAATTACTCCTATACTCTATTGCCTGGCGGTACTAGTCAGCCTCTTCATACTCATGGGTCATGGCAACAGCATGTGGCGCAAGCGAGCAGCAGTGTGCGTCCCCGTACGTACGATCGAGTCGCCGAAAGTCCAAGGCCTACGCGCCGACGCGCGCAGGCACCGGTCTAGTGTATCTTTCAAATGCCGCGCACGTATTGGTATGACGGAGAATCTCCCTCCATTTCTCAATGATCTGCTAGCTCAGGCCGCACAAACCAGGACACGGTACCACGCACGGCGCCGCGGCGGGGGACCTGATACGACCGTCGCCAGCGCCACCGCCCGCTCCCACGGCGCCGTGCAGTGCAGCGTCTCTTGTGTTGTCCCTCCGCGCTACCCCTGAGCCCCAGCGGGTAAAACTCGAGAACCATGCGCAACCGGGTCACGGGTGCGCGAGCTCGAGCGGTTCCACGCGAGCGGATACGACGGGTTGGGCACGTCGGCTCAGTGGTTGTGGGAGCCAACGGGTAGGACTAGAAAAATGGTGTCCTTGTACGTTTCCCGACCGTTCGCGACTTGGCTGCAGACGCACGCGAGGACCCGTGACGCGACGAGGCCGCGCCGCGCGCGCGGGAGAGATCCGGCAGTCTCGCTGGAATCGGCTGGCTCTGGCTAGTTGGCTGGCTGGGGAAACAAGCGGCCGGGTACGAGGGGTTAGGAAAAAATGACGACTCCCTTTTTGTACGTACGTTTCCGGCCGCCGCCGTCGTGCCCAGGCTCCGCGGCACAGGTGATTACTAGCAGAGGTCACGGCCAGCCGCGTGCACATGGTTGACGGCGGTTGGCCGGCGGGGAGGGAGCGTGACGGTTGGTGAGGGCTCGCGATTGCCCAAACTAGGACGCCTTTTTCCCATGGATCTGGCAAACCTGCTTTGGCGAAACATTTGCGAGCTCGTGATCCACTGATCTGGCAAATCGGCTTGCCCTGTCTGGGCAGCAGACCTTGACCTTGTCAGTTGTCATGCGAGCAAGAACGCAGAGTCGGACACAGAGCCGCCCTGCCGCGTGCACTGTTGAAATGGTGCTGTTTGTGGAACCGATCATTGTCATTGAAGGGGTGATTTTTTTTTTTTTGGTGTAAAGCCTTGTTTACTACAGCATCATTTGGTCATGTCTCACAGCCATATGAAACTAACAGATTTACGCTGCATCACTACATGAATTATTCATTATTTGATACCACTAAACATATGACTGAAAAAGTAATAAATTATTTATAAAAAAGGTGATAAATTTCAGTCACCTGGAAATTAGACACCCACTAAAATGGCAGGGGAAAACAGTGGAGCCTGACACATGACAACACACATTCTCTTCTAAGACAAACATCAAAATTAATTCACGCGCATTTCCTTTAAGACTGGAAAAGGATTTTAATCGTTCAGATACATTATTTCCCGCCCCATTTAGCTGTCATTTAGTTGTCAAATCACTCTCTTGAAGTTCATTTTGCACCGCATTTTTCGGGTTACTTGACGCACCTTCTTTCGCAATGAGACAACCCCTTCCCCACAAATTGATGAGCCATCTATCCCTGACAAAGAAAAGGAAACGTTTTCAGGACGATTTAGGCTGAACCAGGGCCGTTTCCCGAAATCATCTGAAGTTTTGACATGTCCAGAAATGGGCCAAAATGCATTCCCTTTCGTTATCTCTTGACACCAAAGCTACTATCATCACCTGCGAAGTACCACATGAACAAATGAACCTCTTAGTGTTAGCCTGTGATGATTGCAGGACTCGGTCACAGAATTTTTTTTGACAAATGTGTCTAAACTACTCGTGTTGCCACGTCTAGATCAATCATTATTCGGTAGGGATAATCTAGCTACAAAGTGGTTGGCATTTTATTTTCCGTAAGGGTCCGTTTGATCTTTAGAATTAAATTTATTTATAAAATTATAATTTAGACATAGATTAATTAAACTAATATAATTATATATATAATATATTTGTATATTTATTTATTAGACATACTTATATATTGTATTTTTATTGTATAGAAGTGAGTTAAAAAATAGAATTGTAGCATATAAAATTTATTTCAATCTTTCACTTTATGAATTTAAGATAGTCTTATTTTGTGAGCTTAGAAAAATTACTTAATGTCAAATCTCAAGCTAAATTACCTAAAAGATTTCAATTCCTCCGAAATGAAGGGATTCAAACGGCCCTTAATATTATTTTCAGATATGCTTTTAAAATTTTCCAACTGGAGATTTTGTAATGTTGTATGCCTCACAAGTCTCCGGCTCGAACACCCATGAAAGTCTGATTAGTAGTATACGAGCTAGCTTAATCATCAATCACTAGTCTAATTAATGTGTTGCCTGTACTGTCTAGCGCTGCTAGCTAGCTAGTCGGCGTACCAAGAGTTGGAATCATGTGCAACACTACTGGGCCAAATATATAAAGAAAAAAGTTGGTGTTTGTATCCTCTTCAATAATGTTTAAATTCCGCATATACCGAAAGTTCAATTCATAGTTGCAAGTACATACTCTCTGCATTCTAGAATTGTCGGCGCCGGCTAATACAAATTTGCAATAACCGGCAACAACAATTTTAAAACACAGTTACTTCTTAAATTTAAAAGTGGTGTTTGAATATCCCTAAGTATTGGAAAGTACAGTCTACTAGGAATTGTGTGAGATGTAGTCATGTAGAGCAGATTTACAACATAAGTAAACAGCGCTTTTTGGCGAGGCTTTCACGCTTCGCGTCAGGTGATGTCTCATTTTCACTGCGCATGTGTCCAGTAACACTTGTATTTCCCGCGATCTAAGAGAAGAGGGGGAAAAGAAGCCTTCCTTCCTTCGACACTTGTATACTGACCAGATCAAATGAAAACGCGTTCGAATCTTGCACTGTTCCAGAGCACTGACAGCGCAACCCATAGCCACAGGTCACAAACACCTTCGACCTCAAATTTTAAAAAGGTTATTTGCACCTATATCATCAGTTTGAATGTACTTTTTATTTATATTATTAAACTGATTAATGATATATAAAATATGTTTTTATATATCATTGACTAAAAATGATGATATAAATAAAAAATACAGTTAAAATAATGGTATAAATAAAATTATTCTATTTTAAAATATAGAGTCCGTTTAAGAACACTGCTGCTGATGCGAAGAGATGTCAGCCACTTAGTTCGTTTTGGTTCGGGTGGAAGCAACAGCTGCTGCTACTGATAAACAAACAAACAGGGCGCCCCACGTTGGACGACGCGAAGCTCGGCACATGCCGGTACATGTGCGCGTCTGTGGAAAACACATGTAACCATGCTTCACCGGCTGGAATGACACGGGAACGAGGAATGTAAATAGGAGTGACAAGATTTGGAGGTTTGTGGTAGGTCCGTGGGATTTCAGCTCTCTCATTGGTCAAGTCAGATCGCGATGTAGAATTCTTTTGTTACTAAATTACTAATGTTGTGTTTGTGGTGAACAATAAAACGTGTGAGCAATCTCTATATTCGCCTTTAGACTTTTTGCTAGTAGCATAAAGGGAGTTCCATCACTGTCACTATCGTATAAACTGGGACATTACTAGTTATCTAATCGCCAAAATTCTGGAATCGACTTCTCTCCTCCCGTTATTACTCACATGCGTCCCTCCCACGATGCATCAAAATTTTATTGAAATTTGATTTGTATCACATTGGGTCCATGAAGAATCAAAGGCCAATAAAACTTTACCATGTGTGGGAGAGGATATATATGATGATAGAGTAGGAGGAGAGAAGCCAAATTCCAAAATTCTAGCTTAATACTGACCCTTTCCTTCCTGTTTGCTACTCTTTCACCAAAAAACATAGCATGGCCTACAATCACTTAGATGTAAATAAAACCCCAACTACTTGCAACCTATAACAAAAAAATTCTACGGATAATCACCAACCTTGCTACTAGGATTGTTCAATTATCCTTGAGCCAGCTGCCCTCGTATGCAATCTCTTTCATTCACCAAAACATCACACCTACCGATCTGGTATACCACTCCAACTAAAGCAGAGAAATTCCCCAACACATCCCTGAAAATAAGCAGAAATGGTGGATACACAGTAAAGATACCCAGAAAAACACACGCTGCCGTGGCCGAAATGGCCCTGAAATACTCCTGAAAATGACAATTAGTTAATGCGCATCAGTCCACTCCAAGATCTCGTTCGTCTCCCCTCGCCCACCCGCCATCTCCTCGCTATTAGTACCCGCGACGCCACCGCCCAGCTCGCCGCCCGCCTGCACCTTCGGCTTCGCACTCCTCTCCTCGCCCACCCAACAGCGCCGAGACTCCACGGCCTACGGCTTGGACGCCGCTAACCCAGGAGCAGCAGCGAGGCTGTAGTGGGAGCGCCATGGGTCCCGCGCCGAGGGAGCCCATGAAGCAGCGGGTGAACCGCTCCCTGCTGCGGCTGGCGGACCGGGACACGGAGGCGATGGCGGCGGCGGAGCTGGACGCGATCGCGCGCGGGCTGGAGGCCGACGAGCTGCCGGGGTTCGTGGCCGCGGTCTCCGACGCGCGGCCCACCG
>BCLG01005773.1:3908-17156 GCA_001602295.1 Zoysia matrella | reverse complement strand
GTTCAAAAACATTGTCACAAACTAATGTGAAACAAGGTGATTCACACTTTTGGAGAGGTTTAATGAAAATCAAAGATCAATTCCTTTCATGTTGATCTTTTATTGTCAAAGATGGTTTCCAAACTCGATTTTGGGAGGATACTTGGAGTGGTGTGAGACCACTTAAAGAAATATATCCCAACCTTTACCAAGTGGTTCATAGACAGCATGATACTGTAGTATCAATTTTATCAAGTGAACTGCGGAATGTATCCTTTAGAATCTAAAGGAGTCTAGTGGGAATCAAGCTCTTCGAATGGGAGAAGCTAGTTGAGAGAGTATCACAAGTTAACATATCTAATGAAAGGGATACTTTTAGATGGAGGTTGCATAAGAACGGTTCCTTTACAACCCGCTATGTATCAATTTCTAATAAATCAGGGAGCACCCTTCATCATAAATATATTTTAAATCCCTTCATTCGTGCTATTCCCATATATTTTCTGGGGGTTTAAAGCCATAAAATCGTAAATGCATAACGGTAGTTAAACGGTGACCTACCATTTAGGTTTTTAGGTTTAAACGATCGTTTTAAAACAGTTTAATTAAACTCAAAACATGATTAAAAAGTATAAATGGCCTAGCCGGCCCAAACGATTACTCTCTGTCTACTGTTTAAACAGCCGTTTAAAACCATTTACGAAAACGTAGGATTAAAGATTTTATACATCCGTAGGCATGAAATAGA
Source organism: Zoysia matrella (assembly GCA_001602295.1). Classification (NCBI taxonomy): domain Eukaryota; kingdom Viridiplantae; phylum Streptophyta; class Magnoliopsida; order Poales; family Poaceae; genus Zoysia; species Zoysia matrella. Next base: position 16,429 of record BCLG01005773.1, on the reverse strand, counting down.
AACCAACGCAACGATTTACTGTTAATGCGATGTTGGATATCATAACATCCAAGATGTAAGCCATCATCCTTGTGAGTACAGAGAGCCTGATCTATATAACTACCTGTCAAAGGATAAGAGTGGCAAGTTGCTGGGTTCTCATGGTCGCCTATGCCATTTCGAACACAACGATGCAGACAACACGATTGCAACCACAAGTAAACAAACCCGCGAACAATGTGCATCGTTGCAGATCTACAATTTTTTTTCTCATGGTCGCCTACGCCATGACCTAGTCTACTTTAGGCGCCAATCTATCTTTTCCTCGCCGAATGTGACATAAAGCAACATATGAAGTGAGTCAAGTCAACCATGCGTCTAATCAGTGGGTTAATTGAAAATGTTGACAGGAAATCTTTATGGCAGAACCACTTGAAACTAATTTATGTCCCACTTTTCTGCAAAATGTATTTCTAAACTTAATCTGGGGATGCAGCAACAGCCGACCTGTTCAGGATGTACTTTCCATGTGAAAAATATCCGGTCTTTAGACATAACAATCTGCAGATCCTTACAGTGTAGTCAAAATCAAATTTATTGTTCATCGAAAATGACCTTTTTCTTAGCTTTGGTCCGACCACCGAATCCGCAAGGGGGAGAACTAGCACAAATTACTCCCTATGGTTTTAAATTATTGATACCGTTGATTTATAACATCAAATTTGACTATTTGTCTTATTTAAAAAAATTGCTCCAATGTGTAAATTATTAGTTGTGTTTTAAATACCACTAAAGATAATGCAAATAGTAATAAAATTTAACACATTTGAACAATTTTTTTTTAATAAGACGAAAGTCAAATATTTTAAAACCAAAGGGAGTAGTTAGCATAATTAGTAACTTGAGTTTCTAATTATAATAGATATCAGTTTGTTTGTTTAGCCTAGCTAAATGATAGGTGGATTTCGTACTACATCAACAAAGGTTTGATCAACAATCAGGTTCGCCCAATATGCAAGAGCATCAAGTTGCCAGCAGCCAGGCACCGCTATCAAATAGAGTATGCAAAATGACTAGCAAGAATAATTCTATCAGTACACCCTTCAGAAGCTTCTATTTAACTGTATTGAGTGCATCTCATTGGATGAACAGGCATGCAAAATAATACAAGCAGTCAAGGCTAAAGGAAATCAAATAAACATGTGACATCAGATCAGCCATGCGCAGTCTCCTCCTAAACGCCACTACTTATGGTCAACAGTCAATGATTTTACATGGACTCAACATGTCTCATAATGCTCTTGCAGGGCAAATTCCAGCTCAATTAGCCAACTTGAAGGAACTTGAAACATTGGACCTCTCCTCAAATGAGCTTTCTGGGGAGATCCCTCAAAATCTTGCATCATTAAACTTCCTTTCCACACTTAATTTGTCCTACAACATGTTGACTGGACCAATTCCGGACTCAGCTCAGTTCTCTACATTTCCCTCTAGCTCTTATCTAGGAAATATTGGTTTGTGCGGACCTCCAGTGTCCAAAAAATGCAGCAATCAAACAGAAAAAGGGTTGATACCATCCGTCTTGGACCAATATTCCCTAGATCCCCTAATTTTCATCTTTTCTGCTTTGGGGTTTGGTGTTTGCTTTTCAATTACAATTTTAGTGATATGGGGACGTCCCGGCTGGAAGCAATTTTGGCTTTTCATATTCATAGCGACGTGGGGGGGAAAAAAAACCATAACTATGATGTAAATGATGCTATTGTGATCCTTGTAACTTGATCAATGTGGTGGACGCCATTGTTTCCATAGGGAAAATTATGTATATCTGTCAGCTAAATAATAACTTCTTTTTGTAATTATTTCTTCATCAATAAAATGATAATAACCAAACGATGGACATTAAGATTCAGCCAGACAGGCAACCCTCCACAGTATTCCCCATAATAAAAGAAATATTGGTGATTGTCGACTTGACATTATATTTCTGCCTTGAACAAGCAGCTGGGGAGCAGGTGAGCATGCTACAGAGACAACGTGACTAAAAACAGAGTAAGGCCCCGTGTTTGGAACCAGGAGAGATTATTATCTTACTAATAACCTATTTACCTTTTATTTATTTATTATATTCTTAATTATTGAGATTAATGAAGGGTAAATTGTCTTTTTCCGGTCATAATCAAATTTTAGCTGGGGTATAGCAGATTATGGGTTTATCATAATCTGGAGGTTCAATTTTTATAATCTGGATAATAAATCAATGTGTTTGGAAGCCCTTCAATTTATATAATCTAGATTATCATAATTTAGATGGTTCTAAACACGACCTAAGTGCATCTTTCTACAACTACACTTTGTTTTTCTCCGGTGTAAAGATTCAACTTGTGGCTTCAGATTAAAGTTGATTGAGCTTCCCCAGTAGAAGAATGCATCAATAAGTTGCAAAAAATTAAGCAGTCCGTGTCTGGTCATAGTGTAGTACCAGATTGTGTAGATCCCTGTCCCTCCCAACTCTAGCTGTCTCCCAACACGAAGCTCGGCCACGGTGGTGGCGGCGAGGATTATGTGAGGGGGTGAAAAATAAGGGCTTCTTTGTTTGAGCTAGAATTTGTGAGAATCCATTAGCTCCATTTGAGCTAGGTCAGAGCTGGCTATTGTGGAAACCTATACAAAAGATATATCGTAAAAAGTTGTCATATAAAAGTTGAAACAAACAAACAAATTTATAAGATTGTGGACTAAGGATTATGTGTTGTATGAGATAAATTTGGTAAAAACTGTGAGAGAATAGATTATAAGATTCTGAATTTTAGGAGGTTCAACTAGTGGAATCTGAGACGAAAGTTATGGTGTTTATTTACACTGGCAGTGCTAGAAGTAGAATCTCAAAATTTGTTGGGCAATCAAAAAGTTCCCTAAAAACAACTGCAGCAGACGCATGGAGTTCAAGTCGAGCTGGGCCTCTGGTTGCACGACCCACTCATTTTCCAAGGATATTTTTTAAAATAAGATGAAGGGTCAAAAGTAACATTAAAAGTTAATATTGTCAATATTGTAAGATCAGAGGTTGTAAAAGACAAAATAGAAAATAAATACACTTTTAAAAAAATATCGTAATGCTTAGCAAAGCATAAGTCACTGCTGTGTCACCGTCGTAAATGGTTACAGGGTCCTTTTCTAAAAAAAACATTATGTGTGTCCTTGAGAAGCGGGACGCGCCTGGTGCCCTCAACAGATTGGGAGATGAGCTGGCTCCAACAACCAACTGTGTGTTGTTGGACCTTGGTTTGAGTAGATCTCGATGATTAAATTGGTTTTTTTTTACCGTATACTAGTCTTAATACTAGTGCTAACACCACTATTTAAGGAAAAAATATTGACTGATGAAGAATATTTACTGATTCTGTTTTCAAGAGGTGGCGTTAGTGGTGGGCCAGAAGAGTGGGGAGCGAGGGGGAGGTCGAATTCTCTTTGTTTTCTTATAATTGAATTATATTTTTATCTAGATGGCCGAAAGAAAAGATAGCGGATTCTGTTTCTTTGTCATGCGCTGATGGTGTAAAGATAAATATGTGAACCCGAGCTTTAAGGTGGAGTAACCGGAATAGCTCGGCCATTAGATTCGTAACGTTGTTTTGCAGAGAGATCTCGGCCCTTACATTTGTAAAAGGGACAAATCTGGGTGCACTTATTCATGTTCACAAAGTCTAAATTATTTCGATTGGGGATTTTTTGGTACCTTTACGTTGAGAAGAAAAACTGTGTTTTTAAGAGTAGGGATAAGGATAGGAGGTAAAAGTTCTCTCATAATAATTAATTACTGTAGTATTTAATTTAAAAAATAATTTGTTTGTTTTGAAAACTTTACATATGCTTTTGTTTTGGAAAGTTTTCAGGCTATATAAATTAATTGGAAAGTAATGTGTTTGTTTTGGTAGCTAATGGAAATTCAGGACAAAGTGCCGGCCGAGATGGATTTGCATTTTCTGTTTTTGTTTATTTCCTCTTACGAAAATCAACTGCTCTTAAACAAAGACAGGGAGTACTCGATCACTGAGATGATGAAGATATCCCGTCCTTTTACTTTTTATACAAGGAGCAAGCGCCGAGTATTTTCCTAACTTTCAGATGCTGCATCGTTAGCCAATTTTATATCGTTTTCAGGATTGAAGATTTATGAGATTTTTATATTTTTTTGACTAGGCACCTCCTTATTTTAACCATCAGATCTGACCAAATACACGGCTGTGTTAACTCTAAACATTGTAACATCTCCTTATATAAATGCATAGCCATGACCTGCCACGACTAACATCGCATAACTAGGAGGAGCTTCCATACATAGCTAGCCACTTCGGCTTAAGAACATACTATCTCCGTTCTTATATTGATGTCGTCGTTGACTTCTACAAACTTTGACTATTAGTCTTATTTAAAAAATTTGCTCGAATGTGTAAAATTTTAAGTTGTAATTCAAATAACTCAAATGATAAATCAAATTATATCAAAATATATGAAATTTATCAAATTCTTTTGAATGAGACGAATAGTCAAAGTTAAATTTAGCAGTCGGTGATATCAATTAAAGAAAGAACGGAGGGAGCAGGAAGACGAATTGTTCAAAGCCGAAGGTGCCTTGAAGCAGCATAGGATGACGACTTGCATTTGACTCAGCTAGTCACGTCTCCATCCGCAGAGTTACACTCTGTTTGCGATTGCTGTGCTGTGGGGATCTGAATCTTTTTATTAGAAGAAACATTTTCTATTTGTTGCAAAAAGCAGGGTCAGTGGAACAAAAGATCATTTGGAATTAATGTTTGGCCTATATAAGCTGCGGTGACACGCTTCCAAGAGTGCCAGGACCCATCTTGCAAACTACAGTACTAGTCAGTAGCTTGCGATGGCGCACATGAAACCCGTTCGGGCGCTGAGCCTCCTCGTCCTACTGCTGATGGCCACGGCTGCGTTGAAAGAGGTGCCAACCATATGCATGGCGGCGTCCGCTAGGGCGTTAGCCGTGAAGCACTTGGAGAGCCCTGCGCCTGTTGCTGCCGGGACTGCCCGAAACAGATTTGGCGAGTGCACCTGCAGCATCTCGCCGAGGTGTGCTATGCCCTGCCCGCCTCCCTAACCGTGATGCTAAACGGGATGTCACATTAATTTTACAGAGTATATATATGAATCAAGGATACATATGTTACATGCAGTTCTCATGTGCATCGTGATTGAATAAGTACCTGTTGTTCGCAAGATAAACGTAGAGGCGAGCTATTGAAAATATTTCTTTATCACCAAAAATCCGACCAAGTGTTTGGTTCACGTTTTTTTGAAACGCAATCCCGTTCAGAGTGCAAACAAATAACGTAATGGTTGCTTGTTTTAACATACCCTGCCATCCGATACCCGGAAATTATTGGATCCTAGCCTATTCAACTCCCATACCCCTCTCCCCCACCGGATTCACACCTGACACGGCCCCAATCACCTTGCCTCGTTATTTCGCTTCCCCAGCGCTTGAGCGCCTCACCGCTGGCTCATCCATGCTACCGAGCGCTTCTCTGGATCAGTGCACCGCTGCCTCGTTGCAAGCTCAATTTTTTTTTCCGAAACCTAAACTAGGCAAATGATCAGATGAACTTTTTTTTTAAATCACATGCATAGGTAATCCAACTTTGTATCTGTTCCAAATTTCAATTTGTGTGTGTATTTTGTACATTGAGATTAAAATAAAACTTAGACAGTCCCTATTTTCCTGCCAATTAATGTGCTATTATTCACAAGTATCACACTTCACACTGTTCAAGAGAAAAATTTGAGTTTTATGGTGTGCTACAGACAAATAATTCTCTGTTTTTAGTGTCTTGTAAACAATTTTGCATGGTAATATAATGCTTGAATTATCTTGGCGAACTTCAAGCAGGCTCTAGGTTACTAATGTACCGTATTCCTTTCACCACAATTTGCAGATCACAACGATCAGTATTCAACTTCTCAACTGATCCGTACCCTCAGATAGGAACAGCTCTGATTGGCAAAGCATCCGTTCAATGCGCGTGCGAAGGACTCTGAAAATTTTGCGCCGACTACAAGGCTTGAGTAGTTAGTGCCCTTTAGCAGAGCTCCTAACTCTTGATTGAGAGTATCACTTAGCGCTATTTCTATATTTTCTAGGGGATTAAAAATTTCATACATTCCCTGAGCATGAAGTAGAAACAACACAATGATTTACTGTTTATGTGGTGTTGGACAACATAGCATCCAAGATGAGCCATTATCCTCGTCGGTACAGGAGGATCCGGGTAGAAAAACCTGCTATACTGTAGCAGTCGACACCGAAAATATGAGATACGATAATGTACTGTATATTTGTACAGTAGCTGGATTACTCTTCGACAATACGGTACAATATGCATTGTTTACTTTAGCAGTAAATATGACCCGTTGATTTTCAATATGTTGTTGAAATAGTGTAACGCCCCGCGTCCAAATCCACTTACCACCCAACCCCGATATGAGACGGGTACGTATAATCATAGATAGCAGATGTAAAAAAGTTAACTTAGATGTGCTATAGTTGGAACAATGAGTATTATATGCTGACTCTCATCCTCCTATACAACCAAGGTAGGATTAATTTTACAATCTCACTTCACTTCACTTCTAAATTATTAAAACACAAACCACAACTACTACATAATTCTAAATTCTAGCTACACTACATTCTCTGAATTTGGCTCTCTAACTGAGAGGACCCGGTCACAGAGAGCCTGAATAAACCTGTCTCAAAGAAAAAAAGGAAAGAAATTAAAATAATACAACGGGCAAGCTGGTGGGTTCTTCGTCCATTTCGAACGTTATGACATAGACAATCCGATTCCAACTACAAATAAACAAACCCATGAACAATGTGCGCTGCTGCAGACCTATAATATTTTTTTTCTCAAGTGCTAACAGGAAAAATATGTTATTTCGATTTCAAAGCTTGGATTTTACTCCCATGTCCGTAAAAGTCCTTGGTCAAAAAGCTTTAGCACGCGGAGATAATTCTTATTTGAAATTCAGGTATCTTTTACTTTTGTGTTCAAATTTTGAGTTTCAGTCAAAAGGGATAATACATGGGTAACGCCAAAGGCGGGTTGTTGACTGCAGGTCTCCTCACATGTGCTAACTAATTGGTGAATTAGAAACCATATTCCAATTCAAAAACAAACAATCTGAAAAGATTCAATTGTACGAAATGAATTCCTAGACCCTAGTTCTTCTAATTTAGAATTTCAACTACTCCCTCCGTGCTAAAGTAAGTGTATTTCTAGATTTTCAAATATCTACATTTGACTATTCGTCTTATTCAAAAAAATTATGAAAATATTATTTATTTTATTATAAAATAATTTATTATTAAAAATATTTTAAGCTTGAATTGTTTGTTTTGTAAATTCGTAAAATTTTTAAATAAAATAAATAGTTAAACGTTGATTTCAAAAAGTTAAAAACGTCATTTGTTTTGGGCATCAAAACCAATGGGATTTACGGCGCTCTGGTCAAACAGCCTTACTTTAAATGTAAGCAATTTAACATTTTTCAGAATTTATATCTATTGATCTCACTAATATTTTCACAAGTGCTCATGAAATGTTGTGTCAAAAGATAGATTTCTCGTAAAAAAAAGAAGGGGAAGAAATTCAGACCGTACTAACCTTACTTATGGGTATAGAATATTCCAAGACCGGTCGAAATGGCCGGTATATTTCATTACGATACCCTTAGCGGTGCATAATACTCAGTTTTTATTCTTTACCGGTCAATTCTGACCTATATCGGTCTTTAATGGCCGGTACCAACCGAAATATATACCAACTGATCCGGTACATACCGTTAATATTTTAACATAAAATTTTATTTAAACAAGAATCATCCAAAAATTATAATAGATAAAAATATATCTATTTTAAGTATAAGTATAATTAAAGTCAAGTGTTATGCCTATGACCATTAATAGATATATTTGTAAATACTACTCCCTCCGTCTTAAAATAAATGAGGTTTTTTTTACTTTTAGAAATAAACGTTTGATCATTTATTTTATTTAAATAATATATGAGAATACAAAAAACAAGCAAGTCATGCTTAAAGTATTTTTAATAATAAATTATTTTACAATAAAATAAATAATATCTTATAATTTTTTTCAATAAGACGAATAGTCAAAGATATATGTTTAAAAAGTTCAAAATGACACTTATTTTTTGGAGAGAGGGAGTAATATTAAATTAGATGCCGAATGGTATGCAATTACTGACCGGTACTGTAACAGTTCATTTGAACAGCCAAATGGAAATGCAACTGCAAAGTTAAACCCTAACACGGTCTCTCCTCTCGGCCATCCCAACGGCCGGTCAGTTAGCTTATACCCAGATTCAGAGCTAAAAGCTCCCACAAAAGGTAGGGTTCAAGGAATGATTATAAAAAGTACCTCTGCAATAAATTACACTTATGGACAAAAAAAAAATAATACAACCCTTAACTTATAGAGGGAGCTACATGTCGGCTATTGTGGTGGCCCCCCTTTGTCTATTCTTTTTCTAAAAAAAGTAAAGTTGATACCTCACTCCGCCGCTGCCTTAAGGTGACGTTATGGAAACGAAAAATGATACGCGTGTTTAGTATTAGAAAATGAATGAATCACTGAGATTTAGTGAAATACTTTTTTTTTAAAGGAACCGGCACAGGATAGTACCAATTTCATTAATTAAATAAGAGTGTACAGAAGGGCCGTGGCCCTATTTACAGAGACAAAAATACAGAAAATACAAAAACCTTAGGTCTACTCTCCTGGGCATAGCTGTGCGGGATGTCTTGGTTCCACCATCTTCCAAATTCGTGTTTCTTCCTTAATTTTTGCAAGGAGCAATGTCACTGGCAGCTACTTATGTCGAAAGATTCGCGCATTCCTCTCTTTTCATACTTCCCAGAACTAGAAGTATTAGACTCCGTAGGCCCTTTTTAGTGAAATAGATTCCCTTTCATTTTCCAATCTCACACGTATCACTAACAAGTATCCAAATGCCACCAAACTAAACGCCTTTGTATGGTGGGAAATATTCAAACGTCACCTAAATTTCAGCTCAAAAAAAGAAAAAAAAAAGGTCACCTAAATTGCTCGTGGCGTGAACTTCTTTGGATTGAGCAGAACAGGAAGTCCTTATGGATGTTTTGCTTGTCTCCTCTCTCACGTCCCTTTCTCCCCTCGCAGCATCCCTATGGATTCACTGCAAGCGTTTTCCACATCAGCCAAATCCAGGGTCAACACTCTTTATCAACTCCTCGCGCTCTTCCTGGCATCGCTCGCACGTCCAGTCGTCCTCCACAGCGTGTTCTACTGTTCTGCCTTAGCAGGAGCAGGCGGCCATGGCGGCGGCGAAGCCCATCCTGTACAGTATGTGGATCAGCTCCTGCTCCTACAGGGTCCGGATCGCCCTCAACCTCAAAGGTAGCCGATTTATTTCTCGCTGAAATCCTGTTTCCTTGAGATAGTGTGGTCCTTCAATCTTGATTTTGTTCGTTCAATAAATTGGTGGCTACTGCTTAGTCCAAAAAATTAGAAGGGAAGCCATCTTTAAAGGTATCTGTTGTTGAAAAATTCAGCCTCAGAGTTCACTTGATTCAGTGTACTTGTAAGAATTTCCAAACTTTAAAGATGGCCTTTAAAGATGGCTTCTTTGATACTAAAGGTTTGTACTGCTACTTCTTTCTACTCACTATCTTGACTTATGGAAATCTCTATTTTGGTTGGCAACCCAACTATATATTATGTAGCTTCAAATTCAAATATTATGTATGGTAATTGTTTAAAAAATTAACTCAGATAAATGAAAATTCAATACTAAGGGGAGCTGGTGAGCTCACGAGTTCGAGTCCTAAGAGACATCCTCTTGCAGAAATGCAGGGAAAGGTTGCGTACAAAAGAACTAAAGTGGTCACACCTTTTCTTAGACCCGGCACAAGCAGGAGCTACGAGCACCGGGCTGCCCTTTTTTAATGAAAATTCAACACGTTCATGAGTCAGTGGGACTGAAATTTGCCTGAAATAGAAAAATTGCAGAGTTTTTGTTATCAACATTTAACCTTCTGTGACCTAATTATACAGTTTCTCTGTGATGAAGGTGTGGACTACGAGTATAGAGCTGTGACATGGAGAGATCCAGGTTGGTTGTGACAAATTTTCTGACCATGCATCTTCTTATGGCCTAAATGGCCAGAAAAAGTATTGACCAGAGTCAGACAATTATTGACCTTGGTTAGTGTATTGGTAACTTATTATCAATTTTAATATATAGAATGTAGTCACCGGTGGTCCTATTACAGCCCCTGATAATGTTCTTATGTGTAAGTTATGTTTTTTACTTTGTAATTTGTCTCAAACACCATGTTTAGGTGATGTTACACATAGCAATGAGTAATCAGACTTCTTAATTGCACTCTGCACTGTAAATCTTCATTTGAGATTGAGGGTGCGATAATTTAATTGTTATGCGTTTCCACCCTGGTAAATGTTTTTTGTGCTGAAGTGAAATTCAATTTCTTCTTCACCTAATATATGAACCTGACCTTTGAAACATGTACATATTCATGCAAAAAGAGAATATTTTGGCAATTTTCTATGGAACAATTAACTACACCTTTCGACCTAGGAGGTTAGCCTCAGTTCATGATATAGTATTGGTGACCTCCCTTCCGGTCCCCATACATCAGAATGAAAAAGATCAAAAGGACACTTAGATACTAGCTCACTAGAATGATAGGGAAGCTAGATCTGCTTTCCCAAACGACATCCCTGACACTGATGTAAAGACTCATGACCAGAAACTCGACCTAACAGACCACGGCAAATCAAAGTGGTCAGACGAGAACCACACACATGACCTAAACGATGATGCCACTGAGCAAAAGACGACGTCAACGAAGCAGCCAAGTCAGAGCCAACATAACTGGCCGGCACAGTGGAAGGAATACGAAGCCAGTCAAGCTCCCAAAGGCATTGAGAATCACGACGGCGGGGGCCAATGCCAACCAGGTGACCCGTGTGACGATCCTAAACATAGCAAGTCAGAATCAAAATAACACGACAGTCATGGTCAGTAATATGGCCAGCAGACATCAACTGCATGGTCAACTGAGAAACATGAGACATAAAAAAAAATGAGTCAGTAAGAAGAGTCCCTTGCTCCACAACAGGTAGAGAGGAACCATCAGCGGTATGAACAGTAAGAGAACCGAAAGACGAACAAATAGAAGAAGGACAAGAGCTATAAGGAGTCATATGAAAAGAAGCGCCCGAATTAAGAATCCAAGGATCACTACCTAAAGTAGAAGGTTGTCCCTCAACTGAAGACTGAGAAGCAGCAGCAGAACCTAAAGGTGCAGCGGCGGAGTCTCCAGATGGTGGGGAGGCCATGAGACGACTGAGCAACCTGAGAAACTCCTGTCTCAGAACCAGCTGAACATCTCTGAGAGCCTGCGGCACTAAAGCCCCCAGAACCCTATGAACAACGAGAACAGGCATGCTCCTTCTTCCTCTTGAAGTAGAACTCAAGCACATGTCCATCCTTCCGACAGTGGTCACAGTGGAGACCTCGGCCCCTGTACTCCTAGAGGAAGGTGCTGAAGCTCCATGCACATCTGGAGGAGGACTAGTAGGGCGAGAAGAGTACCAAGTAGCCAAAGTTGAAGCAGACTGCAACAGACCAGCAAAACGAAGACGCATCTCCTCATCCCAGATAGCAGCAAGAGCATCCATCAATGACATGCAAGGGTGACGAGCAAGAAGCTGAGCACGTAGAGGCTCAAACTCATCACACAGACGGGTCAGAAACTCATAGGTGCGAAGAACCTCTAGGGAAGCCTGCTAACCCTTGCACGACCGAGACGTGCTAGGTGAAAGCGGGAGAGACAGACTATCAAGCTGACGCGAAGCAGTAGAGAGCTGAGCATTGAAGTCATCCACGGATGCATCTCCCTGTCGCAGCAAGTGCTCCTGATGAAGAGCAACCATATACATCGACTGACCTGAGTGCTCATAGTGGCGACAAAGAAAGTCCCACATCTGATGCATCAGTAGCCTTCTCTGGGAACACAAGTGGCACAACAGGAGCCGGATGGGCTGGACATGGAAAGTCCCCCATAAGAAACTCCCATAGCCGAAGACCACGCATGGGAATACGCATTCGGGGTACCCAGCCACTGTAATTAGTGCCATTAAAACGCACCGAACAACGCAACACAGGAACACCTCCAGAAGGTGTCTATGAAGTAGACATGACTCCTCTCTCTCTCTCTCTCTCTCTCTCTCTTAACTTCTGCCCGAGAAATAGCAGTAGAAAGCCACACAAAAGGAGCATTTTTTTTACCCTAACCCTAAGCCAAATGACACTTCTGCCCTTTCTGAAAAAAGGGGGGACGGATCCGGCGGCTACCAAACCACCGCAACAGACCAGACAGATCGAGACCCGAAGGGCAAGATCTAGCCAGAGGCAAAAAGATCT
>BCLG01005772.1:0-17406 GCA_001602295.1 Zoysia matrella | reverse complement strand
TCAAAGTTGATATTAAAAGTAAACCGGAGAGAGTAGAAACGAAATAAAATAGAGTAAATTTCACAAAACTACAGCTACTTTGTAAAATTATCATAAAACTATAAATTTAAAGAAATATTTCACAAAACTATAGATTTTATCTCAAAACTACATATTTAAAAAATTATATCATAAAACTACATATTTTAGAAGTGATGTATCACAAAACTATAGGTCTAGAGAGTCACAAAATTTGTAGGTTTGTGATCCATCACTCACAAAATATGTAGTTTTATAATACACTTTTTAAAATTTGTGGTTTTGTGATACATAAATACATTAAATCTGTAGTTTTGTGATATTATGCGTTAAATCTAAAGTTTTGTGATAGTTTTGACAAATTAGTTGTAGTTTGTGAAATTTATTCAATAAAATATGAAATAAGTCTTATTTAAGTCCCCAACTATCGCAGTTGTTCGCTTTTTCTCTCTTAACTGAAATAACACATATTTTTACTTCTTAACTATTCAACCCGTTCGTTTTTTCGTCCTCAGCTATTTTGACGGCCGTTTTGTCCGACGTGACAGGGTGATGTGGCAGAATTCGCTGACGTGGACATTCGATTTGACTGATTTTATTCTAAATTAGAAAACAAATAATTAAAGAGATCAAAAAATTATAAAATTTTGTAGAAATATAAATAATTTTACAAGGAAATTTTTTTGTTTTGGGACAATTTCAAATTCGAAACACATTTTATTTTAAAAATTTAGAAAAGAAATTTGATAAAAAATAATATGTCTTTCGAATTTTGTATAAATAAATCTATCTCGAATTTGGAGATGATTTCAAAACAAAAGTTGTTCCCTATGAAGAGATCTATCACCTTTCAAAGTTTTAAATTCATTCGAGCTACAAAAATCAAATTTTTGAGGCAAAATAGTAGGCTGCTGCTGAGTCATGTACCATTATATATTTGTATTCTAAATTTTGTATAGATAAATCTATTTCGAATCTAGAGGTGAGTACATAACAAAGTTATTTCTTATGAATAAATATATCATTCTCCGAGGTTTCAAAGTCATCCGAGTTCGTGAAATCATGAAGCAGTAGCATCCTATTTACCTCAAAAACATGACTTTATTAACTCGGATAAATTTGAAACTTTGAAGGATGATATATCTATTCATGAGGAACAACTTTTGTTTTGGACTTATCTCCAAATTTGAAATATATTTATTTCTACAAAATTCGGAAATAGAACGGCGACTCAGCTGCATCCTACTGTTTTGCTTCAAAAAAATGACTTTTCGAATTCGGATGAATTTGAAACTTTGAAAGATGATATACCTATTCATGAAGAATAATTTTTGTTTTGGACTCATCTCCAAATTAGAAATATATTTATTTCTACAAAATTCGAAAAAAATTATAATGGAACGGTAAATCAGCATCAGCCTACTGTTTTGCTTAAAAACATGACTTTTCGAATTCGGATGAATTGGAAACTTTAAAAGATGATAGATCTCTTCATGAGAAACAAATTTTGTTTTGGAATAATCTCCATATTCGAAATATATTTATTTATACAAAATTCGAAAGACATATTATTTTTATGATTATTTCTTTTTTAAATTTTTAAAATAAAATATGTTTCGAATTTGAAATTGGTCCCAGACCAAAATTTATTTCTTGTGACATTATTTAAATTTTTGCAAAGTTTTAGAAATTCTTGAGGTCGTTAATTATTTATTTTCTAATTTAAAATAAAATTAGACTAAATCAGATGGTCACCTAAGTGGCACGTCACTCTGTCTTGTCAACACATTCTGTCACGTCAGCAGATTCTGCTACGTCAGCAAAACCGCCATCGAAACAAGCCGAGCGAGAAAAAATGAACAAGTTGAATAGTTAGAAGAGTCAAAATGTCTGATATTTCAGTTGAAGCGCGATATTCGAGGGAGTCACATAAGAATTATTCCATAACATATAAATGTCCCTATCTTGCTTTGGGCCGCAGGAACCCTTTCACTTCCTCTCATCTCTCTTCCGTTTCGGCCCAGCTCCTCCAGGGCAGCTGCCACCCGGGCCCCGCTCGTCGGCTCCATCTTCTCCAAAGGAACAGAACTGCACGCACGCAATCGCCGGTCCCCGACCGACGCCCAACAGCCGTCGAAACCGGGGAGCGTCCGAATCCGACGCCCATGTCCCCTTCCTCCTCTTCCGGAAAAGAAAGAATCCACCGCAGCCGCCGCTACAAAACACGATCACCACGCCGCCTGCTCTCCATCCCAAGCCCCAGCAGCCACCGCAACGAGCTCCTCGGTCCAAGCCGACGCCACGCCAAGGTCCACAACACCACGCCTCCTCCGCCGACGTGTTAACGTCGAGTTTGCACCGCCGTACTTCTGGTTAGGTAGGGAGTCCGCCCTACTTGCCCTATTGGTAGATCCGCCCCTGCAACGATCCCTCCGCTCCCCGCGGGAGCTGACGCAAAATCACCCTCGAGACCTCGCTCCGGCAGCCGCAGAGATGAAGCTCGTCCACCGAAACCTCGTACGCAACGGCCCCGGCACCGTCAAGGTCCCTTCACCTCCCCCTTATTCTCTCGGTGCACGCTGCTCGATCGCCAGTTGCTTGCGGGTTTCGCCTTGTTTCCGGGCTAGGGCTAACCCTCCACCGTTGGGATTCGGCGGGTTGGTTGTGGCTTATATGATTATATCTCTGCTGTGGTGTGCAGTTGCTGCCTGAGGAGGAGGACGACCTGTGGCACGCGTACAACCTCATTGCCGTAGGTGACCAACTCCAAGCAGTCACCGTTAGGTGAGTTCACTTTGTTTTACTGCTTGTAGCATTGTTCAGCGCTTATGCCGTTTGGCAATTGGCAGTAAGGGACCCTCCTTAGCGATTGCCCCAGCGGGTGCTGGAACCACTGCCCATTAAACAATAGGGAGTATAAGTGTTGCAAAGCTTTTCAGCCTTTTGATTTGAAACTTCTATCTTCTCTGTTGACGATTATTACTGGAAGTAAAATTAGGAAAACTAGATATAGTTAGAAGGCATATGGTCACCGTATTTGTCACTTGAGAATGAAAAATGGAGATAGGTCATAGATGGACAATATGCAGCTCGTGACTAGAATTTTGGGATTGTGATAGTACTATTTTGCTTCATTTAAAATATGCCACGGTTCTTTTTACTTGTTTTAATTGCTTATTCATGCTTGCGTATAGATCATAGATGGACAATATGAAATATATTATGGAATCAGTTAATTTCATCAAACCACTTATTCTTATCTTTTTTTTCGCAGGAAAGTTCTGAGAGAGGCAGCATCTGGAGGGCGCGATTCCGAGCGTGTGAAGCTTAAATTAGAAATTATAGTCGAGGTAAGATAATTACTACATAAGCAGAGAACCCTATTGGAAAAAAAAAACAATCAGGACTATTTTATTTAATACAGATATCGATTAGTTTGCTCTCCTTTACTTTTTTCCCTTTTCATTCCAATTCTATCAAACCTTACTCATTTAATTATTTGATCACTTAGTGGATCCTTTGTTCTGAAGTCTGTAGATTATGACAAGGAGGGGTCTGTCTTACGTGTACGTGGCAAAAATATTTCTGAAAACGAGCATGTGAAGGTCAGTGATTTTTACTTAATAATAAATCTTTGTTGATAACTTGGGTAAACTAATAGTTATCACTTCCTGAGTGAAGATTGGCCAGTTCCACACATTAGAAATTGAGCTGAAGAGACCTTTTAGTCTACGGAAGGTATGTTATAAAAGAAATATTATCTTGTGATATATGGTATATTTTGCAAGAAGTTTATATGAAGATTGGTTTGTTCCACGTACTAAGTATATGCATCTTTTGTAGGAGCTTTGGGATTGGTTAGCACTTGAGACTATCCACCAAGCATGTGGTATGTGATTTTGACTATTCATACCAATATGGGCTATTTTCTTTATGACATTTTCATCCCATCTTTGATTTTTGAAATAAGTTGGTGTTTACATGGTCCTTTTATGGTACCTGGTGTGACTCATAGATGATGATTTTGGGAATTTACCAAAACAGTGACACTTTCTTTCCACTATTTGAAATGAGCTTTCCAATTAGTTTTTGACGTATTTACAGCAGGGGAAGCCCCTGCTGTTGCTTTGTCATGTGAAGCACTATTTTATAAGTCCATCTGAAAACCTATTGTAGATCCTGCTGCAAGTGCTGATCTAGCAGTTATTCTCATGCAAGAAGGACTTGCCAACCTATTCCTCATTGGCAAAAGGTGAGTCAAATTGCACTGCTGTTGAAGGAAAAAAAAGGAGAAGAAAACTGAGTTATCTATTATTAATTGAATTGTTAAGTTGAAATGATTAGTAATTCAATGAACATGCGAAAAAAGCTACTCAATGTTGGAACAACATCAAATACATTTTCATCTCCCTGTCATCCATCAGGATAATACTGCTAGTGTTCCACAGCAAGGGTTTCCCTTGCTATAAAAAAAAATACCGCTAGTGTTAACTCAAGAACATGTAGTCATATAGATGACATCCCTTCTTATCACGCCATTTATTGTTCTCTTGTGATCTTTTTAATGGCTTGATTTTTCTGAACAGCATAACAATGACCAGAGCACGCATCGAAACATCGATTCCTAGGAAACATGGTCCTGCAATTGCCGGTTATGAGTCGGTAAGATTATTGGTTCTGTTAACTATGGGGGGAATTTCTGTTAATATTTCCTACTGATTACCACTTTATTTTGTCTGTGTAGGCTCTCAAGAAATTCTTTGAGCATGTTTTGCAAGTGAGTTTAGTGTCACAAACAAATTTGACAAATAAATGTCCACATGCATACTGACAATGTTTGGCTGATGCTATACAACATTTATTGGCTGTAGGCTTTTCTGAAGCATATTAATTTTGAAGTAGTGCGATGTGTTGTAATTGCAAGCCCTGGTTTTACAAAGGTAATTTTCTCAGACTTGAATGCGAAATCATTTAGAATCTAGAAGACAATAGTTCATTTTGTAAAAGTAAGACAAATTACTAATAGTATCTAATATTTTCTTACAAACACTTAATATTAGTTGTCAAGCCAGTTGTGTGATGTTAGGAGTGATTAAACTGACGTTTCTAGAGATGAATGCATTATCCATGGTTAATTGGCTAGCTTACTATTATTGGCTCTGCCATGTAATCGGCATTAGATTTGAATTATATGAGCAAACTATCGTTATTGTTCGCAGTGCAGATATTATAGCCACATTTACAAGTACTTTTAAGTAAAAGAGAATTGTGTCTATCTGCTAGTCTTGTCCTCACTTCTCATCAGTTCTGGTGTAGCTCATCTGTCATTCTGTTGCTTGTTTGTAGTTCTTATCATTTCTTAAATATTTCGTCTGTCACTTTGTTGCTTGTTTGTATAACCAAAATTCCTCCATCTCAAGCTTATGTTATTTTTTTGTCCTGTTTTATTATCTTGACAGGATCAGTTTCATGATTATTTATTTCTTGAAGCTGCACGAAGAGATTTAAGAATAATAATTGAGAACAAAGCACGCATTGTTCTTGTACATACAACTTCAGGTTACAAGTGAGTTCTTCCATCTTAATTCCTGCATAGTTAACTTGGTTTATGAAAGATAATATGCTTGCATTGATGGTTTTTGGTGCAATTTCAAAATTTAGGCTGGCTACCCAATATCCTGAAAATTAGTGCCTTCTTTATGACCTGTTGAGAACTTATTTGCGTATATCTCGCAATCTTCTCTGATACAAATGACTGTTGTTTTATAGAAGAGGTTCATTTATTTTGTGGTAAATTGAATGATTCTTCGGGACTCCGAATTGGGAGTACCCCTGGTCCTACAAACTAATTCTGTATTGCTAGATGACTTCTAATTGTTATTATTTTTGTGTCTTCTTGTTCTTGGTTTTGTTTGTAGGCATAGTTTGAAGGAGGTTTTGGATGCTCCAGGTGTGGTGTCACTGATAAAAGATACAAAAGCAGCACAAGAGGTAAGTCCGACTCATAATCAGACCTGTCACAAAATATGCAAACATGTTTACTTTCTTTTCACAAACAAAGCATATTTTTGCTTGGTCTAGACTGACGGTATCAACTTCTACTACCTGTTTCAACTGTTATTTATTTCCTAATTGCAGGTCCGAGCTTTGGAGGAGTTCTTTGATATGCTCACTAATGTAAGTGTGTCTTCAACTCATCAAGTGAAACCTACTTTTTAGTTGCCTTACTAAACCTGCATTAATATATGCGCAGTTAGCAATTCTGGTGAAACTGATTAGAGTTAGAACCTTAATACATGTATGTTTGTAACATACTTTAAAAGAGAAATGAATGATGATTTCATAGTTATATTTAATAATTAGAATAGCTGCTAACAATGCTTCTTGAAGCATATCTGATTGATGATGTACATGCTTATTCTTAGTCTATTGAATATAACTTCTAACTCTATTTAAAAAAACATATTTCATTGATTTAATCTATCTGTTTTCTATTTAATTGCAGGACTCAGCTCGTGCTTGTTATGGACCAAAGCATGTTGAGATTGCTCATGATCGTCTAGCTATCCAGACTCTTTTAATAACTGATACTTTGTTTCGGTAAGTTTTGTTCGTAAAATTGATGCTTTGTTGTAACAGTTAATCAGAACAAAAGGAAAATTGCAATATTAAAAACTGTTAGGTGGCGCTTGGAATCCGGGATACAAGGATTGGGATTGGGATTTGACAATATTTGGAAGAATCTAGATCATTCATTCACTCATCTCATTAAATCTCAACCCTTAATTCATTTCCCATTCCCAAACCTATCTGTCATATCCCATTTACCAAAGGGCACCTTATTGTCAAGTGATGTATATGTTTGATTTATGAGCTTGGTGCCATGTAGTTTCAAGATATATATCTGTGCAATACTATGCATACCACTCTCATGCAATTCTAGAACGATTTGAAACAGAAGTTCATGCACTGCAGCTATGTTGCCTATGTCACTTCATCATTAAATTTGCAAGTTTGAAACATTCTTATTTTTATATCGTATTTTTAAGAGGGGGGACGTAGTACTTACAAGTGTACTAAACAGTTTGTGCTGTGACTGATGGGAGACAACAGCTAAACCTTTTGTTCTCACTTACAGGAATGTTGACATTGCTACCCGGCAAAAATACATTAAGTTGGTTGAATCAGTCAAGGAATACGGTGGCACAGTGCACATATTTTCTTCAATGCATGTCTCCGGCGATCGTAAGTATACTGCCATGCTTTTATGATATGCTTTGATAATGGTTCCCTTCATTTAAATTACATAATTTGACATTTGTTTGGACAGAGTTAGCGCAGCTGACAGGAATAGCAGCTATACTTCGTTTTCCCCTTCCTGATCTCGAGGACATCGAGATGTGATTGCACCAACCCTTCTCAGCTGTTTTAACCTTCTTTTTTCCTTTGGAAATGTGTTACAGAGTAGCATGTAAGGCAATGGCAATTATAACGTTATGGAGTTGATTTTACATATTTAACTCCGGAAAGAAATGAGCAACTTTTATTATATCCTATTTGTAAATGGAATTGACTCTGCAAGCATGTATTAAAGCATGCTAATCTGGACTAGCCTTTTGCCCTTGTCTCCCCAAAACTGACATAACATGATATTCGTCCTTGATCACATATTCTGATTGTCCTTCATCACCAAGGGTTAGAACTTCAAAGATCAGCCCCTTCACCTTAATAGGGTGCATCATTGCCGTTATTTGGTTTAGATTTTTCTTCTTGAAAAACGACATTTTTCTATGACTTCACATGGAAGGAAACAACATGGTTTGCTGGAAGTCTCCTGGAAGGCTGGAATGCTGGAATCTAGGGCTCTGTTGTCATGCAAGGTGAGTTTACTTGTCACATCGAAAAAGGAACACATTGGCTTCAGTTTGGGGGTCAGCTGGAGAAACAGGAAGAAGACATGCAAACAATCCAAACTTGAATGTCGTAAGTTGGAGACGGTTGTCATGGAGATAGATCTACATCAGTCATGGATAGAGATTTAGTGAAGTACTTTTGTGTTTGATATCTCTAGCATTTTAAATGTTGGGTTAATTTTTATTTTATCATCATGTACTACGAGCACGAGACCCCCCCCCCCCCTCCCCCCCCCGCGATCATGTAGGTAAGCACAGAAATTTCATAAACGTTTCGCATCGATTTCAGTTTGGAGATGCACATGGAGCAAGCGCGAGACAAACTCGTCCCCGCTCCGTTTAAGAAAGGAGATCCAGTGGGGGCCCAGATGACTCGCAAGCTGGTTCATGCCAGCTAACTGACAGTTCATCCGCCCGCTCATCCTTGAAATATCCTCGTTGGCTCCCGCCGACTTTATAAGTACACCTTGGTATAAAACCAAACCACCCCCCACCATAAGTTTTCCGACACACATAAAATAATTTCGAAATAGTAATCTTTACAGAAAAGCCCCTCCTCCTCGTCTCTGTGCCCTCTCCGCTAGGCTTCGTCTTCCTGCTTCCCCCAACCTCCAATTTCCTTCCACCCAAACCCTAAGCAAAGCTAGATGGCCGTTGCTTCGAGCTCGCAGGAGCCACAAACCCGCCTCCGGTGACTGCTGATCCGCCCGCCCCCGCCGCGACCGGCGCCGCCGGGGCCCTGTCTCGGAGGAGGCGACGAGATGGCGTCGAGGCAGCATAACGCGCAGTTCCACAAATCCAAGACGCTCGACAACAAATACGTGAGGACTCGCGATCTTGACGCTCTGGATCCGGGTGTAATTCGTGTTTCGTGCGGCGAATTTGGGGGTCGGACTCCTCTCGCTAATAACTCTGCTTCTTTGCGCGCACGTTTGCAGATGCTTGGAGATGAGATAGGGAAGGGCGCGTATGGGCGTGTGTACAAGGGGCTTGACCTGGAGAATGGCGATTTCGTGGCCATCAAGCAGGTCTCACTGGAGAACATTCCGCAGGAGGATCTCAACATAATCATGGTGAGATTTCATTTTTTTTTTTTTGGATTCTCTCATGACGCAATGCAAGCACTGAACAGCAATTGTGTGGAATGAGATGGAATGTGGCTTTATTTGTGAGATGCGTAACCGAAGGTTGCAGCAGGAGTTCCATCAGCTTTAAATGAGATCAGAAGTTTGAGCTGTGTAGCTTACTGTCTGGTAGTGTACGAGTAATTGTTTTGTTAGATACACAAACATCCCTAAGGCTAAGTTCAACTAGCCTACCCGGGTGACACCTTAGCATGCACCCCATTTAGCCTTGTCAGATTTGGAATCATAACAGAAATCAAAGGCACATGTTATGTTGATTGATCATATAGCCAGTTGGTCATCTGTTTGTCAAGTGTAATCAACTGAGCTACTTTTTGTCATATGTGTATAAAGTAAGCTACATAATTACATAAAACATATAGGACATTTGCAGTGAACTGTTTTGGACATATCGTAAGAGACATGAGACAACATAAAATGAACGCTACATTTGTCGATTACTGCAGTTGTTTTGAATGCAGTTAACTTGGTCACCACTAGTGATGCATTTCCATAGGCGCAAATTTATTTCCAATTGTGCAACGGACACAGGAAGGATATTGATGTTTTGTCACAAGATCCTAAGAGTCTCGATCAGTTCCTGTTAGAACAGTTTTCCTTTTTGATGAATATTACTTTTCAACAGAGTCTCATCTTTTTGTTGAAACCTAAGGGTTCTAACTAATTTTCTTGCATGTTTACAATTATGTTCAACGTTGATGTGGTGGATTCAGCAAGAAATTGATCTACTGAAAGTAAGTCTTTATGTTTTTTTTAATATTTGCAATTGACTTTAGTAGCGTCAACATTGGTTGTTTAGTGCACTCTGTCAGGACTCTAAATCTTTCTATTTCTTTTTGCAGAATCTTAACCACAAAAATATTGTTAAGTATCTAGGATCACTGAAGACAAAGAGCCACCTCCATATTATTCTAGAGTGAGCAAACCTTATTTGCAAGTCTTGCTGCGACGCAGAGGAATACTATCTTGTGCATTTTGACATGGCAGTTCTGACTTCTGATACCATCGGTCTGATTGCAGATATGTGGAGAATGGCTCACTTGCCAATATTATCAAGCCAAACAAATTTGGACCCTTTCCTGAATCATTGGTGGCTGTTTACATTGCCCAGGTGAGCATGCTGATTACCACACACAAGTACTCTTTCCTTTTCATTATTTGTGCCTGATTTAATTTTCTTTCTGACAAGGTGTTGGAAGGTCTTGTTTATCTGCATGAGCAAGGTGTTATACATAGAGACATCAAGGGTGCAAATATATTGACTACGAAAGAGGTTCATTGCTGTATAATGTGCTTATTTCAACATGTTATTTTTTCTTTTATTTGATCATTGAATCTGTTGACTTTGTATATTTAATGTAGTTATCCCTACCGCCTCATGGTCCCTCTGAGCACAGAGTGTCACTGATAATTCTATATTTGTAGAGTCTGGACAACAACTCATTTTGAAATACCCTGTACCTTCTTTTTGGCACTTGAAATAAAAATGGTTGATTCAAACATCATTTTGAACCCCTCTGTTAAATATAAGCCCCCTCCCCTGAAACATACATCTGCTTGTCTCCACGACATATTGCCACTATCACCAACAAATCATACCAATATGCAGGTAAGCACAAGTGCAAAATAGTTGAACATCATAAATTCTGACCTACAATACCTTAGAAATATAGATATTTTGGAATTAATGGGTGATGTATATGCTTTTACTGCATTGAGGCAGGATCATATTGATGAAGTACAGTAATAACTACCGCATTCTTCTTAACAGGCACGGGCATTTTGAAATAACATTTCGAGAATTAACTGCTGATATGATATAAAGGAAATATCTTGCATGTGAAGTATTTATGTCTAAAATTAGTATTAAAATTTTAAACTTGCAACATTGTCTTGGAATTAGCGCCTTTGCTTTACATATTTCACCTGTTTATGCCTGTTATGTAGGGCCTTGTCAAGCTTGCTGATTTTGGAGTTGCCACTAAATTAACTGAAGCTGATATCAACACACATTCTGTGGTTGGCACTCCATACTGGATGGCCCCTGAGGTTAGTTATTGATAGCTGTCTATTCAGTGAACACCATGTTCCTGCTGAAATTACTTATGCACTATGCCACTAACACTGCTATACTAGTAGTTTCTTTTCTTTCATTATTAAATGTCTTAATTAATGTTTAGCATCACTAGAGCAATTAGTCAATTGTTTGCCCATTACTTTGAGCTTCCATTTCTCTGAAGAAAAGTAGAAAATCTGCTCTGTTAGCCCTTTTTTGGGAGAAGGATTAATTTGGAGGGTAATTATGTCTGTGGAACTTAACTATGCCATTGCGTCACATGGCTTCTGATTTTTTTTTTAACTAATGGATATAACATAAATGGATAAAGTCCAATTTACTCCCCTCAAGTATAGCCAAAGTCCAAATAGCCCCCTAAACTACGTTTCGGTTTATTTTACCCCGCCAAAACATGATTTTGGGTCAATTTACCTCTTCATGGAATTTGTCTTTTTTAATTCTTCATGCACAAGCATAATCTTAAGATGAAACTTTATGAGATGCTAAAGAATATCATGATGCATATTAGAAAAATATGTTTTGAATTTTTTACCATTATTTTGCATTTAGTTTTGTATCCCAAAGATCAATTAACTATTAAATGTCTTTCCCTATAAAAATAATGGTAAAAAAATTATAATCATTTTTCTAATATGCGTTATGATGTGCTTTATCATCTCGTAAAGTTTCATCTTAAGATTATGCTTGTGTACGGAGAATTAAAAAGACAAATTTCATTAGGGGGTAAATTGACCTAAAATCACGTGTTAGCGGGTTAAAATAAACCAAAACATAGTTTAGTGTGTTATTTGAACTTGGGGTATACTTGAGGGGAGTAAATTGGACTTTATCCTAACATAAATAGTCAGCCAGGGATTTTGTAGTTAAATACTCCCTCCAGTTTTAAAATATTGACACCGTTGACTTTCAACATCAACTTTGACCATTCGTCTTATTCAAAAAAATTATTCAAATGTGTAAACTTTTGTTATTATTTGATTTATCATTAGTGGAATTTAAATTACAACTAATAATTTTACACATTGGAGCAAATTTTTTGAATAAGATGAATGGTCAAAGTTCATGTTAGAAGTCAACAGTGTCAATAATTTAAAACCAGAGGGAGTATATAATAGTACCTGGTACTGTTGTCATTGACAATAGAAAATAAACATGGTCAGTAGGTTGATTGCTATCTAAGTTCCTATGGACATTTTTCTCTCACCATCCTAAATTGTGTTCCAACAGTGTCTGATCTTTTCAGTTTCATCCATCATTTTCTTCTCAACACATGGCTGTTTTTAGGTCATTGAAATGTCTGGTGTCTGTGCTGCATCTGATATCTGGAGTGTTGGTTGCACGGTTATTGAGTTGCTCACATGCGCACCTCCATATTATGACCTCCAGCCCATGCCTGCATTATTTCGCATTGTTCAGGTAGAGTGCTTGCAGCTGATTGGTATTTCCTCACAAGTTTGTAACTTTCTTTTTCTGTCTATATGAGGATATTATTTTGAATATGTAGGATGTGCAACCACCAATACCAGAAGGACTGTCACCTGAGATTACTGACTTTCTCCGGCAGTGTTTCCGAAAGGTCCTCTATTGTTATTTGGTATTGGTTGAGGACTTGTTTAGGCTTCCAGTACTGCTTGGTTCTGACTTCCAAAAGCAATTGTAGGATGCAATGCAAAGACCTGATGCAAAAGCATTATTGATGCATCCATGGCTGCAAAACTCAAGACGCGCTTTGCCGTCACTTCGGCAACCCGCTCGATCATTGAGGTATAAATGAGAGTTAATAACCTCAATCTTTTGTACTGGGATCAGTAATTGTGAATGGAAATAAAACTGCATGTTTTGTACTTGGAAATTCCATGATATATCCCCCTTTTTTTTGCATAAGCTTGTTTTAGTTTATGTTGAACATATTTCTTTCTCGTGCTCATTCAAATCATTCTCACCCTTGGCCGTTTGCTTCTGCTTTAAAATATACCGTATCAGTAAGGATAGTCACACAATTGTATATTTATTTTTATATTATCAAGATCAGTGTTCTCATATTATTTTGAACTCTTCCCAAAAATGCCCTTGCCAACTTATGAGCTTCTTTTGGCGCCCTCAGAAATATTGATGGAGATGATGAAGGCTCAAGTGTTGATAATAACTCTGGTTTATGTGGCCCAACAGGAGATTCTCAAACATCTATTGTGTCTAGTGTTGAACTGGTAACATTTTCAGGGTTCTTTACATGTCATGTGCTCCTCATCCTTTTGCGATGGGTAAACAAGATTTTCAGGCTTTGGCTATAAAATATTTGCTGTTATGTTTCCCAGGAGAATGGAAGCAAAGAACCGATTCTGGAATCTGCTTCGCAAGATAAAGCTGACCAGCTTCATGTTGAGAATTTAAAACCTACTGAGAGCAGCAGTGCTAATAATGTTGATTTAATGAAAGATAATATGTCTCTTAATAAAGATCCGACATTAGTTTTTCATGAGAAGCTAGCACTGGAATCATTGTCTGGGGATGCTGATTTAAATGACAAAGTAATGGCACCTGAACTATTGCAAGATGGTTTGTCAAGTAAGATTGAGCTTGAAAATAAAGACAAAGCAAATCTTGAGGATGGTGATGTATTCTCCTTCCAGGCTGGAAGACAGAATATCAACTTCCAGTCGGTGAGAACTTTCTGCCAACATGCCTATCATTCTGATACAAGAGGAGAGTTTAGCACTTGCTTAGTTACGACTTTTAAGGAGTTAGTGATACACATGTTTCTGTCTATATATGTTGCTTATACTTTCAACTATTTTCTGTACAAGTGGAATGAGAAAAATCAATGGAAAGCGTAGGATGAAATTTGAACTTTCTTTTCTTACTATCTATGTGAAGGAACATAATGGGATTTCCTGAACCTTGAATCCAATGCAGCAAACGATAGTCAGTTTGACTTAGGTTACAATTAACCCCTTTAAGGCTAATCCTGTTGCATCTAGTTTACCACTTAGTTATATTCTGATTTCAAATATGTTACATGTGTTAAGTAAATCATTCAACATATATCGTGGACCTCCTATTCCGTGATCTGTGTTAGAGATATGTGTATATGTTTGTATTTTCTGGTTCCCTCATCTCTTGAAGACTAAGAAAAACAGAAAATACAAACATATACACATATCTCTAACAATCTGCACTAGGCTCTTCGGTGCATACCTGTTTACATGGAAGTAATAAATCATTGTAGCCTCTAATCCCTTAGCCAATCTTGTTGTTTGCTTGTTAATAATTACTGTTATCAAAGTCTTGATGTGCTATAAATACCTTTTAATTGACCATTAGAATTTCTTTAGTGATTTGCCCTTAAATGTATCCTGTCTTCAAAGGTTGCTGAACCTTCAGTTGTTGACGGACCAAATGAGCTAAGTAGATTTAGTGACAAGCCTGGAGATGCTTCGCTGGAAGACCTATTTCCACAAATTGACAAACAAGAAGCTTCAACATCATATACTGGCCAAGAACATCAATATAATGGTCGACAGAAGGACCTTGCAAAGGAACTCAAGGCTAGGATAGCTCAGAAGCAAAAGGAAAATGATAGTGAACCCATGAATGGTGGGAAGCTTGTTCAGTTTATTATGCAATTGAGAGAAGAAGATATTGATGGACCGGTATTGCACTAGCAACTACTTTTTTTTTTCTTTATACCTTCCTTTATTAATCTTAAAATTTGACAAAAGTCTGCAGTTGCAGTTCTGATTTCAATGTATTGTGAACCATTTATCACAGGGGTTTGGTGACAATATTGCTGGAGAGAGTCTTTTCCCTTTACAGGTGTGCTGTGCCGCAGTTTGGTTACTTTATGCAACTCCTTCTATTTATTGAATCAATTTTGTTACTTTGTTTCTTGTTCAGCCTACCCCAACTTGCTTGGGACTAGAAGGCTTTTGTTCTTGTTGTTGTTGTTGTTGACCTTAAATGTATACTTTTTGTACACGACATTTGTTGAAACGCCCAGCTATAGTAGCATGGCATTTAGACATAGTTAGTTGTTATCTGCTCTGTTGCAAACTCATGCTTCTATAGTGTTTCAATATGTCAATGAAAATTTCACACACTGGCTAGTTTACTTTTCTTTCTTTGAGGGAAAGCACTTTATTTTCTCTTGAATTATATGGTACCTGCAAAGGTGACATTATGTTGTTTGTCTATATCCTTTAATAAGTTAAACTCGTTTGATATCTTGATTATCTGCTGAGGCATATGCATTACTTTCATACATTTTGAATTATCGTTGCATCTTCTTGACGTATCTTTTGTCCTATATTTATGTAGTCAGTGGAATACAGCAAAATCGTGGCACAACTGAAAACTGGGGAAAGTGAAGAAGTAATATTGTCAGCTTGCCAAAAGCTTCAGTTGTTCTTCAGCCACCGACCAGAACAAAAACAGATTTATGTGACTCAAAATGGTTTCCTCCCGCTAATGGAACTTCTTGAACTTCCCAAAAACCGTGTATGAAGTTTTACTTTGGTTCCAGAAACCTTTTGTTGCCTGCTTACACTGAAAAGTTTATTTTTTTCTCTCCAGATTATATGCTCTGTTCTGCAGCTCATCAACTGCATTGTGAAAGATAATCCGGGCTTCCTTGAAAATGCCTGCCTGGTTGGCCTTGTGAGTATTACTACAAAGCAATTTATGATTTTCATGTTTTGTTGATTAGATAATTGATGTTAAAATCTGTTCACAGATTCCAGTGGTGATGAATTGTGCAGAGCCGGTCCATCCAAAGGATGTCCGGATGCAGGCGTCTTTGTTTCTTCAGCAGCTTTGTCATGCTAGGTTTTCTTCTTAGACATGGTTGATTGTGTCTTAAATATTTAATACCTAATTGGAAATGATAAATGCTTTGGTTTACTAATTTTAAACTTCCTTCTTCAGCACCATTACGCTGCAAATGTTCATTGCATGCCAAGGGATTCCTGTTTTGGTGGGTTTTCTGGAGCCTGATTATGCAAAATATAGGTAATTCTGCTGGTTATCATAGGCATTGTCTGCAATTTTGTCCCTTATATCCATTGGTCTTAATAACTACTTGTACCTAACTAATATATATTAATTTATTTCAAATTACAGGGATATGGTTCATCTCGCAATTGATGGTATATGGCAGGTCTTTAAGCTCCAGCATTCAACTCAGAGAAATGACTTTTGCCGTATAGCGGCAAAAAAAGGGATACTTCTTAGGCTGGTTAATACTCTTCACAGCTTGAATGAAGCAACAAGATTTGCCTCCATCTCAGGATCAGGTGCATCGGCAACACAGAATGGTTCAACCCCTCGACGGCGATCTGGCCAACTAGATCCATCAATGCTAGAAATTTCCAAGATGAGGCTGGATCATCACCACTCATCTAGTTCTCTGCAATCCTTACAATCCGATGCAGATAAGCACCATGTATTGATGGATCCTACATCGTCTCCTAGGTACAGCGATAAAACTGGTGCTGGTAACTTGGAGAGGAATGAGAATGACTTGATTAGACCTCAGAGACTTAGTGTCTCTGCAGGAAGGCCATCTACAGATCGATTGCCAAAGAACATCGAACTAGTATCAAATGGTCATAATAATTGCGGTCAAAATGATCAAATCCGTCCTCTATTGAGTTTGTTGGAGAAAGAACCACCATCGCGGCATGTATCTGGCCAACTTGATTACGTCCGCCACATATCTGGATTGGAAAAACATGAAACAATTTTGCCTTTGTTACATTCTTCAGCCGAGAAGAAAACAAATGGTGAACTTGACCTACTATTGGCAGAATTTAATGGTACTTTATTCTGTGCCAACTATTTAGAATTTAAAGTGTTTTTTTTTCTTTTTGCATATTAAAGCACATTCAACATATTCAATTCCTATCTTTCTGAATTGTTTACTGTTTTCAGTTTTCAAATTTGTTCATGTGGAAAAAGAAACCTATGCTAGCAAGTTGCTATTGTGAAGTGCATTGCTTATGTTCCTATCATGAAGCATCATTCACGTTCCTTTTTACAAAAAAAGATTCATTTGCGTCGTCCTTTAAATGCTAAATAAATAACGGGTCTTTGAATTTCATGCAGAGGTCTCTAGACAGGGAAGGGAGAATGGTCCTCTTGACTCTAGTATGAAAGCTTCAAATAGAATTCAAAGTATTAAATATGCACCATCAGGGGGTGCAACAACTTCTAATGAAGGAACATCAACATCTGGAGCTGCATCACAGACAGCATCCGG
>BCLG01005771.1:0-22234 GCA_001602295.1 Zoysia matrella | reverse complement strand
AGCGCGTCAACTTAATTATCAGGTCAAGTCATTTCTCACTGTCTATAGTAGTTCTTCTCAGAATGGGGTACTACTAAATCCTTGTGGTGATTTTGTTATGATTAGGAACATGGGAGGAGCACCAGGACCATAAAGCAGGATCGGACCATCAATCAGGGCTGGATTGTTTCGGTCATAACTTTTCACTCCGGATGTTGTTGAAGGCAAATGAGTACTCATAGGAAAGATCTCAAAGTCTACTTTCAGATGGGTCCAATCTCAGCTTCAAACTCCTCTAGACGTGATCAGAATCGTTAGAAAGGCGTTCGGACCTCCAGTCATGGGCTGAGGCCCATTGTATCCAGTTTAGCCCATTAGAGGCCCTCTCTAAGTTAGAGTTTGAGTCCCTCCACGCCTACAGTACGTCTTCCCACTATATAAACCTGTGGCAGCCGTCATTTGAGGGTGGGTTTTGTTCAGATGCAAGTTTAGCCTTAGCTACTTCCTTGTAAACGCGTGTGTCGACGAGACCACCCGATTAGCTACTTCCTTGTAGACTTTGAGATCTTTCCTATAAGTACTCATTTGCCTTCAACAATATCCGGAGTGAAAAGTTATGACCGAAACAATCCAGCCCTGATTGATGATCCGATCCTGCTTTATGGTCCTGGTACTCCTCCCATGTTCCTAATCATAACAAAATCACCACAAGGATTTAGTAGTACCCCATTCTGAGAAGAACTACTATAGACAGTGAGAAATGACTTGACCTGATAATTAAGTTGACACGCTCGAGCTCGTGTCATGGGTCCTTCTTGTGCAATTGGTTTGGTTGTGTCTGTGGAAGTGATGTCCTCATCAACACCGAGAGACTGTCCAGTGACCTCTTCGATTGCTGGAACTTGACTTCTTTAAGATCTTCAAGCTTTCGGCTGTAACTCTTGACATCTTCAAGCTTCCACTGATCACTCAAGTGCCTCAGAGAACTTAGAGCATCCACACACCCTAATTCTTATAAAATCGAGATGAGTGACCCGACCTCTCTTAATAGTACCGGTGTTTTCTATAGACTCAAAGCCTAAAAAACTAAGCAACACATGGCTCTAGATTATCTTTAGCCTTAGACCAGCTCCCTCCTTAGAAACACATTGGGGACTTGAACAACTTTGAAGAAACCAACTCATAAAAGTGTAGAATAGTGATGATAATCCTACATCCAACAAGTTAGTTTATGGTTCTCATTCAATCATCAAAATTATTCATATCTTTGAAGGCCTTCAATGGTCATGAAGCTAACAATCTCCCTCTGTTTGGTGATTGATGATAACCATGATGCAAATGATCGAGATGATACAAAAGATAGGAATGAATGCTCCAAACAACCTTAATGGAAAAATAATAGGCGCAAGTTGTCTTACCATCTCTTGCCAAGAAGTCCACAAATTTGCAGGAAAAAAAATAGACGCAAGTTGTCTTACCATCTCTTTCCAAGAAGTCCACAAATATGCACAAGGTTTCATACCTTAGCTTCAGAGCTCCCCCTCGATAAGTGCATTGCTTTCTCTCTTCATATTCCTTGATTTGATATGTTGATAGTGGCTTCAATCGTCTTCAACCTTCGGCTCCTTCTACCAGTTTCCTATAAATATAGAATGACCACAAGACGAGTTGAGGGCAAAGGGTAGTAATCAACATATTTAGAGGAATAGGAAAGATTACTCTCTTTGTTTTCCTTGACCGCTGCTTCTTATCACAAATCTCTTCTTTGATCATCTTTTCATCATCTTCATTTCTTCTTCATTGATCATCATCTTCTTCTTTGAGCATCCTCGATCAACTTCACTTCTCTCATCATCTTCAATTTATCATGTCCATTTCTCTCCCCTTTGTCATCTATCAACCAAAAAGGAAAGCCACAAAGAAGGAGGATATAATAGAATAATCATAATGAGATATGAAATGATATTATCGGGTCTCCATAGTTCTCTTCTTTGATTCTTTTCTTTCTCATCAACTTGTTATGTCCTAATTGTCTTCTTGATTCAAAGCTCCTTCTCCCCCTGGAGTTAATATATTTCCGACAAAATGGTCATCCAAGAAGCTTCCTCTTGTCTCAGCAAGAGGGGGTTAGTGACGCATATGAGAAAGTATAAATCATAGTATTTGAGCCGCGTAAGTAGATTTAACCTTAGAGCTCAAAAGATCGTGATTCAATAGCATGAAGCTCACAATTGCTATAAGGGAGTCTAGGAGCAATCAACTTGAAATGTTTATGAGTAACTCTTCCTAGACTCGTGCTTGATGTCAAGATACTAGATGCAATGCATGAAATGCACATGAAAGCAAAAACAAGAATAAAAGAAGCATGCACATGATGAAGAAAGACTAGAAAAGAAATATCCTCAGCATATTTGAATCCACTCGCAAGCTTAATCACAATGACCCTCATCTCCTAGCCTTGGGCACTCCGTGAACATTCTTCCCAAGCTGTCCATGATCATTGCTATCTTGAAAGAGTTAGATGACGATCCTACAAAACAAGAAGAAAAATAAAAACAAAGCAGACACAAGCAAACAAGTATATACAAAAGAGAATGCTAAGCTTTAGAGGTTACTCAAGTGAAGTCTGAAAGATCAAGAATGTTGAGCTCTCCTCTTAGCTAGTTGAAGTTCTTCTCATCAAGGGGCTTTGTGAATATGTCAACCAGTTGATCATTTATCCTCACACTTATAAGCTCAATATCTTTTTTGGCAACATAATCCCTTATGAAGTGATGCTTGACCTCAATATGTTTAGGATGCCCATGATCACCCTTATGAAGAGCCATATTAATTGCACTCTTGCTATCAAAATATAGAGAAATTTGGTTGTACACCATTCCCTGGTCAATGAGAGTTTGCTTCATATAGGAAAGTTGAGCACAACAAGCACCAACTACCATATATTCTGCTTCTACCGTTGAGAGAGCCACGACATTTTGCTTCTTAGAGCTCCAAGCAACCAATAATCTCCTAAGGTGTTGACATCCATCGGAGGTGCACTTTCTACTCACTTTGCAGTCGACGAAGTCCGAATCGGAGTAGCCAACAAGATCAAATCCTCCATCTTTTAGATACCAAAGGCCCATAGTTGGTGTATACTTAGGTACCTAAGAATCCTTTTGACAGCCTTGAGATGAGATTTTTTAGGGTTAGCTTGATAACGAGCATATAAGCATACATTGAACATAATATTCAGGCGAGAAGCGGTAAGATATGATAGAGAACCAATCATAGATCGATAAAGTTTTTTATCAATCGATTTACCACTCTCATCCGGGTCAAAAATACCATTTGTGGCCAATGGTGTCTTGATTGGCTTTGAATCCTTCATTCTGAAGCGTTTGAGGAGAAATGTACTTCTCTTGATAGATGAATGCTCTATTTTTCATTTGCTTGACTTGAAATCAAGGAACAAATGTAGTTCACCTATCATAGACATCTCAAATTCTTTGGCCATTAGATCATGAAATACATCATTATAAGCTTCATTAGTAGAACCAAAGATAATATCATCCATATATATTTGGCAAATAAAGAGATCATCATCAACATGTTTAGTAAATAGAGTGTTATCAATACTCCCTATCTTGAAGCCCTTGCGGTGAGGAAATCTCTTAGCCGCTCATACCATGTCCTTGATGCTTGCTTGAGTCCATACAATACCTTTTTCAACTTGAAGACGTGATCGAGATGCTTGGAATCCTCAAAGCCGGGTGGTTGCTCAACATAAACCTGCTCATTTATATAGCCGTTAAGAAATGCACTCTTCACATCCATTTGATATAATTTGAAGTTAAAATGTGAAGCTTAAGCGACCAAGGTTCGAATGGACTCAAGTCAAGCCACGAGGGCAAATGTCTCATCGAAGTCCACCCCCTCAACTTGAGAATAACCCTTGGTGACGAGTCTTAGTTTGTTCCTCAAGACATTTCATTCTTATCTTGTTTGTTCTTGAAGACCCATTTGGCACCAATGATGTTTTTGTGCTTCGGCCTCTTCACCAATTCTCACACTTGATTCCTCTCGAAATTGTTGAGCTCCTCTTGCATAGCCAACATCCATTTGTGATCTTCCATCATCTCATCGTTATTCTTAGGCTCTATAAAAGACACAGAAGAGAAATTCTCACAAGCAATGTTTGCCACATCATCGTCATTAGTATCATTAGTATAGTTTGGTTTATATTGATTTCTCCTATTCTTTAACCCTTGAGAGGGACTCCCAATAATCAAGTCACTTCTGTGAACTCGAAGAATAGGTTTGTGCCTCTTTAGAGCCTCTTGATGTGGTGCTTACCGTGGAGAGACATCTTGTGAGTCTTGTATGGCTTGCTCCTTAGAGATGACAGTGTGTTGAAGTCGGAGCGGAGAGCTGCAATCTTCTTCAATTATTGATTTTATTGTTGGGCATGGTGGTGTACCACTTGATGTAGGCGACCCTTGATATCTTCGGGTAGAAGACACTTGAGGTGGCTCTCTTGGTGCTCGAACATTTGATGATTCTCTCACTTGAGTTGTTGATGTAGTGTTCTCATGTAGAGTCGTGGAGTAGTCTTCCGGAGGTAGGGTAGAACAGTTATCTTCTCTTGGTAGAACTTCTCCTACGTTCCGCATTGCCTCCTCCAAGGATTCATAATCATCTACATCACAACTATAAGATTCTTTGTTCTCTTGAGAACCATTAGTTTTATCAAATTGCACATCACATGATTCCTCAACAAATCCCATAGTTGCATTAAAAACACGACAAGACTTAGAGTTATCGGAATACCCGACGAGAAATCTAATGTCGGTCCTCTTCTCAAACTTACCAAGCCTCTTCCTCTTCTAAAAGATATAGCATTTACATCTAAAGACCCAGAAATAGCCCACATTTGGCTTCCTTCCCACCAATAACTCATAAGAGGTCTTCTTCAAGAAGCGATGTAGATAAACACAGTTTGAAGTATAGCATGCCGTGTCGATGGCTTCAGCCCAAAACCTCTTCGAAGTCCCATATTCATCGAATATAGCCCTAGCAAGCGTGATGAGAGTCTGATGTATACCGAGAGAAGTCATCAACAATCACCATATAGAGATTACCCCCAAGACTCTTAGCAAACTTATGGTCAATTGGTGATGGCTTGAGCTTTGACTTCTAGAAAGATAGTCCATGTATACCGAGATAAGTCATCAACAATCACCATACAATAGAGATTACCACCATGACTGTTGTAAGCTGTTGGTCTAAAAAGATCAATATGGAGAAGCTCTAGAGGTCTTGAAGTAGACATTATGGTCTTTCAAGGATGAAGAGTTGCAACTTGCTTTCCCGCTCGACATACACTACACAGTTTGTCCTTCTCAAAGGTGACATCTTAAATTCCAAGAATTAAGCCCTTCTTGGTGATCTTCTTCAATTGACCCATTCTAATATGAGCAAGCCTCCTATGCCATAATCATCCTTTGGAGGACTTAGCAATAAGACAAATTTGCGGCGCAACTTCACTTGAAGAGAAATCTACAATATAGAGATTATTGTGCCGAAAACCATTGAATGTGTGGTCCAAAGACTTGTTGATCAATTCAGCACCTTTGTTATTGAAGAAGCATGTGAAACCAAGATCACACAATTTAGCAACCGAGAGAAGGTTGAAGCTCAATGATTCCACTAGTATGACATTAAAAATGGTCAAGTCATTAGATATAGCGATTTTGCCCAAGCCCTTAATTCTTCATTTGAAATTGTCTCCAAAAGTCACTTTATCTTTATCCTCATCTTCCTTGATGGTGTTAAACATTTTATGATTGCCAGTCATGTGTTCAGTGCAGCAACTATCAAGAACCCAATGTTTGCCACCACTTGTAATTCACCTTACTAGGAACCAAGACATATGAGATATTAGTATCAAAAATATTGCTAGATTCACTTGTACTAACCTCGATAGTAAGAGCAACTTTTTGAGATGAATTTTGTTTCTCAGAGTGCTTGAGATGATCCTTCCATGTGTCAAATTTCTTCTTATTTGCTTCATCAATAGTGATATGACGCTTCTCGTAAGAATTGATCCAACCTACAAGCTTATAAATGCGAGTGCACAAATCTTTTGAAGCTTCATTAGGTAAGACGATAACATTATCATACTCATCACATAGAACAACATAAGAGTCCTCTAGCAAACTACTAGCAATAGCATTATCATCAAAAAGTAAATGAGAGATAGTAGAAGTAGAGTCTATGCAAACCATAGGCTCAAGAGTGTGATGAGCATGTATTTCAATGATCTTGCTTGAGGTGGAAACATTTAGATTCTCCGTAGATGAAGCTTCATGACAGACACAAGAGCTAGAAATCTTGCTTCAGAGAAACTTCTTGATGAATTCATCATGAGAGATCTTAAGTGCTTTTTTAAAGTGATGAATTCATTATGAGAGATCTTAAGTGCTTTTTTAAAGGAATTGATTTTTTCAACAAGATCACACAATTGTATGGTAGCACCTATTGATTCACTATCAAGAGTTCCAAAGTGAGTGTAAGCATTTACGAGATCAAGATAAGTGAAATTTTCATTCATGATAGCACTTAAAGAGTTGCTTGATAAAGAGTTTGAAGAGTTGTTCATGTTAGCATTTGAATTCTCTAGTCTTGTGGCATACAGGTAGCTTAGCAAGCGATTCTTTTATGAACCACCACTGGACTCCGATGAAGAATTTGTCTCCATCACTTCCGATCACTTTTCAAAGGAAGCCTAAAAATGAGCACTTAGCTCTGATACCACTTGTAAGGATAAGTGACTGAGAAAGGGGATTGAATCGGGCACTTACACTACTAAGCTAAATTCTTACTCTTCCTAGTTTCAAGCAAAACTAGCAAATAACTCTGAGCAAGTATGGTCTAGAGAAGAGTAAAATAAGCTAAAAAAACAACTTATTAAGATAGTAAGCAATCTAGCACAAGAGCCACCAAGAGAGGCAACTAAACAACCTATCACACTACCCACTTCCGTCGGAGTCTTGGATGGCGCCTTCCCCTAATCCTCATTGAACCACTTCCGTCGGAGTCTTAGATTCTCCCGTCGTTCCCGAAACGAGGCTCACAAGTGTATGTTCCACTCTCAGAGTGAAGACACTAGTGCTCTCACTGTAGCAAACAATACTCAAGCACTAGAGCAAGCCTCCAAGGCTCGGACGCTCACTCTTGGTGTCCCTTTCAAGCGGAGGACCTGAAATCGCATACAAACTTGATGTCAACTTCCGCAACCTTCTCGAAAGCTCAGACAACGATGCCTAACCAGTCTAGGCTGCCATAGACCAAGAGTAACAAGCCGAAGACACTCCTCTTAGCCTCACAAGCTCTAGAAATGCGTGGATGCTCCTTGCTACTCTTCACAAGCACTCAAGATCTCACTAAATGCTCTCTTATGCTTCCTTGATGAATTTTGGCTCTCAATAAATGATCTCCAACTGTTCTGACTGCGAGCATGCTCCACAACAGTTCCCTCAACGGTTTAAATAGGCCCCAAACCCTGAAACAACCGTTAAGAGCCGTTGCCAAAAAGTTGTCTGCTTTTTGCAGTCATCGGACTGTCCAGTGATTGGGACCACCGGACAGTCCAGTGACTCCTGGTCTCCAACTGGCAGAAAACATACTCTCAGGAATCCATTCCTTGTGACACCAGACTGTCCGGTTCATACCATCACCGGACTGTCCGGTGAACTTCTCTTTTGGACTCCCAGATACACCCGTTCTGAACATCTCCTCCGGAGCTCACCGAACTGCCCAGTCTCTGACCGACGGACTGTCCGGTGACTTCTTTCTGATGGCTCCAAAGAGCATCTCTCTCTGGACTTCGAGCTCCTACACTCACTGAACTCTCCGATGACTCCCGTCGAACTGTCCAGT
Organism: Zoysia matrella; assembly: GCA_001602295.1. Lineage (NCBI taxonomy): Eukaryota > Viridiplantae > Streptophyta > Magnoliopsida > Poales > Poaceae > Zoysia > Zoysia matrella. The sequence goes on along the minus strand of BCLG01005771.1, from coordinate 14,332 downwards.
GACTCTAGCTTCACTGCCTCCAGAAAACATCTTCTCTGGACTCCTGGCTGCGACCCTCACTGGACTGTTCGGTGACCTCTTCGACTGCTCGAACTTGGCTTCTTCGAGATCTTCAAGCTTTCGGTTGCAACTCTTGACATCTTCAAGCTTCCACTGATCACTTAAGTGTCTCAGAGAACCTAGAGCATCCACGCATCCTAATTCTTGTAAAACCGAGACGAGTGACCTGACCCCTCTTAACAGTACTGGTGTTTTCTATAGACTCAAAGCCTAAAAAACTAAGACACACACGGCTCTAGATCATCCTTAGCCTTGGACCAGCTCTCCTAACACATCGGGGACTTGAACAATCTTAAAGAAACCAACTCGTAAAAGAGTAGAATAGTGATATAAATCTGCATCCAACAAGTTAGTTCATGGTTCTCATTCAATCACCAAAATCAATCATACCTTTGAGGGGCTTCAATGGTCATGACGCTAACAGGAGCCAAGGTGGAGCAAACACTTGACAGTCCGGTGGTCCAGTGACCAGGCAGTCTGGTGAGGCTGAAGCTGGAGTCGAGAAGAGATGTTTTTGAAAGTATAAAAAAGAAAGTCATCGGACAGTCCGATGTCACATAAAATGGATTCCAGAGAGGGTGTTTCCTTAATTTGCGAGAAGACAAGTCACCAGATAATCTAGTGATTGGATAAAGCAGACAACTTTGTAACATCACGTTCTAATAGTTGTTTCGGCTTGGAGCCTATTTAAATCGTGGAGAGGGACGTTTTGCCATGTGCCTGAGGTCTGAACTGCTGGAGGAAACTTATGAGAGGCCTTGGACACCACCAACAGAGCACAAGACAAGATTTGAGATCTTTTGTGCTAATAGGGAGCATTCATATACTTCTAGAGCTTGTGAGGCTTGAGAGGAGTGATCTTTGTCTATTACTCTTTGTCTTGGAAGCTTAGGCCGGCTAGGAGTCGGTGTTTGAGCTTCCGAGAAGATTGTGCAAGACAAAGCCAAGTTTGTACGCGGTTTCGGGTCCCCCGCTCATAAGAGACACAAAAAGTTAGTGTCTGAGCCTTGAAGGCTTGCTCTAGCGCTGGGGTATTGTGTACGACAGCCTGGCCGTTGGTGTCTTCACTCCGGGAGTGAAGCATACCCTTGTGTTGCGACACACTCAGTAACGACATAGCCCTCGGTAACAACAGGCGAAACCAAGACACCGACGGGAGTGATTCAACAAGGATTAGGGGAAGGTGCCTACCTTCCGAGACCTCGAGAAAAATAGCTAAGCATTCTCTTACTCTCTCTTTACTTACTGCACTTCATTTTGAGAGTTGCTAGGTTGTTTTGCGATTACTCTTGGTGGCTATCGTGCAAGTGATTGCTTGTTGTCTTTACTTTCCACTAGCATTGTTAGGGGCCTTGGCCAACTAGAATTGCATAGGATTGCTCTTGTTTGATTGAGTCTAATAGTTTAAATTTGTAGCAAATTTAGTCCTATAAGATCACCAATTCAACCTCCCTTCTCAGTGTCTTTGATCCTTACAAGTGGTATCAAAGCCAAGTGCTCACTTTTCGGGCTTCACTGCCTTGTAGTAATGATGTCGAACAGGATAGAGAGTCTGTTCGTGTTTGACGGGGACGATTACTCATATTGGAAGGCGTGCATGCAATCCTACCTTGAGTCAATCAATGGGAAAGCGTGGCAAGTGACTCAAAACGCTACAAATAAAAATGAGAGACTTGATCTTATCTTTATCAAGTTTAATGCAAAGGCCAAAAAAATGTTATCTTTGGGTGCATTTCTAACAACGTGTTCTCTAGAATTAATGCTTCTTGCACTGCTCATGAAATATGGTTTCAATTGCAAAATATCCAAGAGGGTTCTCCTGAGGCTAAGGAAGAGCGTTACTATGTTCATAAGAACAAATATGACTATCACCATGTTGCCTCATAAGAAAGCTAATGATGTCTACTCTCGTTTGCATATAGTGGTAGAGGAAATCAATGCCTTGATTTTCAAGAGCAAAATTGAACATGTTGAGATCATGAGGAAGCTCTTAAGGTTGTTACTACCAAGCTACAATGCCATTGTCATGTGTCTCTTCCAAGCCAACTTGGTTACTCTCACCGTAGATGTTATGCTTGACAAGCTCATGGCCTACGAGGGGTATATGTTGGGCAACTCCATCGACACTCAATTGCCAAGAATCTTGCCCTTTAAGTTGAAGAATCTACCAATGCAAGAACAAGAAGAAGAAAAAACTGGAGGAGGATGAGGATGATGAGAGTGATAATAAGGATCTTGCGTTCTTGATGAAGAAGCTATTTCGAAAGGTAAGACTTTCATCCTCAAAGTGAAATTCCAGGTGCTTCAATTGTGGCAAGAAATGCCATTTTTTCTAAGGAGTGTCCTAAGCCTAAGAAGGAGAGCAAGAAGAAAGCATCTAGCAAGAGTGATAACGAAGAACACAAGCCCAAGAAGTTCAAGAAGACTTTGTCAAGGAGAAAAGCAAGAGCAAGAAGAAGAAAAAGTCCTCCCACAAAGCTCACATTGTGGGTGAGTGGCTCACTGATGATGATGATTCAGACTCTTCCTCTTCTAGTGAAGAAGAGCTCACAGGTATTGCTATGATAAGCTCCACCAATGAGCTACCATCACCACCACTTTACTTGATGGCCCGAAGTTGTGAAGGCTATGTGAATGATGATGATCTTGATTAAGAAGAGGAGGACTATAAAGATGAAGATGATGGATCTAGTCCTCTTTCTTGAGAAGGCGAACGAGACTATTATCAAGAAGACCAAGAAGATTGAGGTTGTGACCAAGGAGCATGATGTAGCGGTATTCTGAGTTTGAGAGCTTGTGGGTGATTTCAATGCTCTAAAACACTCTTATAGTGTTCTACGTGAGTCTTATGAGTCTCTCAACGAGAAGCACGTAGAACTAATTGAGAAGCATACGGCATTAGTTCTCACCCATAAGGCTCTTGATCTTGACTCTCTCTTAAACTCTTCTAAGTATTTAAATGAAGTTTCTACTTCTTGCAATCTAACCCTTTTCAAGGAGTACTTCTTTTGAGCCATCTATTTTGGAGGAATACACGAAGCTCAAGGAGGAGAGAGAGGCCGTGATGAATGCTTTTGAGCGGCTTACTAGAGAAAGACAAATTCAAAAAAAAATTCTAAGCCAAAACCTTGTAAATAACCACAACCACAAAGGCCTAAGATCATATCATTCCTCAGTCAAAATAATTGGCAACGAAGATGAGATCCCCGCATGTAGTCCCGCTCATGGCGGATGACTATTATTGTGAGAAGTGTTGCCGTGATGGACACCGCTTCAAAGATTGTCCTAAGGTGAGCAAGCCTAAGATTATGCCTAACGCTAACTTTTTTATGAAGATGTGCACTTCAAGCTCTTTAGGGACAAGGATGAAAAAGTGAAGACCAAGCCGCTCGGACTGCCAAATGACAAGCGGACAATCAAGAAGATTTGGGTCCCCAAAGTGATCATGGACCAACAGAGGAAGCCAAAACTCTCTTGGGTTCTCAAGAAGAAGTGAAGGAACCAAGGTGGTGGTGTAACACCTCATATTTTCAAATATATGGAGGCTACCACAAAAACCTTAAATTTCATCTAAGTATAAGATTTTCTACAAATTTCGGCAAACTCTCCCCAATAAATTGTAGTGATCAAACTCACAAAACACAAATTTGCACCATATTATAAGAGAGGAATAAGCAGCCAACATAATCCAAAATGTAAACATAGACAGTGTCAACAAACCATACGATAGTCTTCAAGAACCTAATAGTTATCCACAACAATTAACTAAATCAACTGAACTAAATAATTATTAGAATAAATGGTGTGCGTGTAAAATGGTGTTGCTACTCCCTTCCCAGGTATGCTTCGATCATCAAGTACCTAATAGAATCAAATGAACACAAGGGTGAGTAAAGATACTCAGCAAGCATAACTCAGAACAGAAGAACAAAATGAATAATGAAATGCCACTATGAAACCAGAACAAGTGTGTTAACTCCAAAATAGTAGTTTTCATCTAAAACGGACGTCACCTAAAACTTCCTTTGCATTTACCAGTAAAGCCGAATAAGTGGGGCCAGCACTTATTCACAGGAACCTGAATATAAGAACCAAATTGCACAATCGGTGTTTAACAAAACTCCCGGCACTTGAACATATGAAAGGAACGATATAAGACATGAATACCGACAACAATAAGAAATAAAAGATTAAACTTGAATAAACCATCACAAGAACCGGAATCAACAATTCAACATGTATGAAGGATAAAGAATTCAGCATCAATCAATTTCATTTTATATCACAAAAGCTCGTCGTTAACCTCGATGAGAACCCGAAGGCGCTCTGTCGACACCGGAACTCTTCAAGCCTGTCGAACAAATCTATTCTTAGAAACATCCTAGAAACACCCAAACCAGGTATTTCAATTCATGGTTTATTATTTAGAAATAGTGAAAGAGCTCAACTTGCATATATCCTAGAATACGGAAAACCTAACTTGCCTACTGTTCTGACCATAACTTTTAGTTTTCTTCACAAAAAGTTGCAAGTAAATAGAATTTGACCATCTACAAGAAATTTCCTAATGCTTTTATTTAAACCTAATATGCAAACTCGTACTTGAAATTAGTCAAAATCAATTAAACAGAAAAACTGTACAGGCTGGAATTCTGACACAGCAGAACTAATCTGATGATTTCTTCCTAACCGCTTATCGGAATTGAATGAAACCAGTGCCATTAGAAAGATAAAAACAATCCCCACAACTTTCGTTAAGAGTTCATGGTCTGATTCTGCATAAGGAATTATCAGTTTCGAAATAAACCTATCTGCAGTCCCTCTTCACCAATTTAGAAATCTGAAGATGTTGAAGTCAACTGCTAGCAACTAAGGTCGATTGGAGATGGATCAGAAGCGAACCTCAGGAAGCACGCCCCAGTTTCTTCTTTTTTCACTTGATTCTCTCCCTCCTGCTTATCCCTTCTCCTTCCTTCTTCTCTCTCTCTCCCCCTGTCACCAACGCCACTAGCAGCAGCAGGGCATCAGGGAGCAGCGGGGCAGGGCAGCAGGGAGCGGGCTGGGGAACCTGAGGGCAAGGAGCAGCACCTCTCAAGGGGTGGCGGCGTGAGCAGCCAAGGAGGCTGGTGGTTTCGTGAGAGATCAGCTCTCTTAAAAAACCTAATGGAAGAATCTATGGTACAAAGAGATCTATGCATCCACTGTTTCGGATCTTCCATAGGAGCAACGGTTTAAAAAGTCATTTTTTAGTCAACTTTATAATCTTTTTAATCAACAATTTAATTTATTAAAAATATTAAGGATATTACAGGTTGACCGTGAAGAAATTTGAGGATTCTATAAGTCCTCAAAATGTGATCGAGCTTCAACGAGAATCTACTCTACAAAGAGGTATCTTTTGTACATAGTAGAGTAGGTTTCTTTTTTTGTTTTGCATGGTAGTTAGGACTTCTTTGTGACTAGATGTTTGTATATCATTCATTATGTGTAAAAAGATAAAGAAAAAAAAAATTAGTCAACGCCTAACCATCTTGAGATATCTATAAGTATGAGAGAAGAGCTTGAGAAGGTGGGTTGGCTATCTCAAAGCTTAGCGGTGGGCCTATAGTGAACAAGCTTGAGATGAGTCAAACTTGATGTTGAATAGGCTTTTTTAATGTAATGTCCTTAAATTTGCTTGCATCTATATGGTATGCTTTAAATTTCTCGCATTTAGCTAGCTTGTTGAGCATACATTGCATATAGGAACCACGGAAGAGGCGTTATCCCCAAACAAAATGACTATATTGATCATATGGATTCACACTACAGAAATTGTGCGCTTCATGCCATTGAACCCTGTTCTTAACGGTATCTAAAATCCATAAACATAGGTTCATACATTCTCTTTTTGCCGCCTTCTCGCTTGGGTTTTATTGCTCGATCTTATTGTGATGCAAAAATTATAAACCCTTCGAGGGTTATCTATTTGCAAAGGAGTGTTTGAGAATTCTCTTTCTAAACAAGTGTGGTGTTTATTTGGTTCTTCCGTGAGAACACTTGAATTCTATAAAGAAAATCCTTGATTTTGCAATTCCTTGAGGTCACCGGACATTCCGATGCCTTCACCCGACAGTTTAGTGACTATATCTTTGTGATCAATCATTGCTAGTAGATTAACAAATAGCATTCATCCGCCCCTTTGAGCTTGTGAGGTTTGAGATGAATGTTCTTGACTTGTTACTCTTGGTTTGGTAGACTAGACTAGATAGAATTTGGTGATCGATCTTACAAAGTTTTTGTGAAAGATATCACCAAGTTTATGAGCAACCAATTCTTCAATGAAAGTGGTCTAACAAGGAGTATGGGAAAGCGTCGACGTTCCGATACCTCGGAAAAAATCGTTAAACATTCTTTTCTCACTACCTTTACTTTACGCATTCACATTCTTGTTGAGTAGTGTGATAGGTTGTTCATATGATTCCTCTTGGTGTCTATTGTGCTAGTGTTTGCTAGCTTGCATTTCATCATATCAGTCTTGTTAGGGGTTTCAGCCTACTAGACTTACACAGGTTGCTTTGTTGGTGATTAAGTCGCACAGTCTGGTTTGTAGCGAAAGTTGAGTTACATTAAACCCACCATTCAATCCCCCTTTCACGGTGTCTTTAATCCTTACACACGACTTTGTCACACTTGTGCTTTTATAATTTAGATGACCCTCTTTTGGTCTATTTTAAATTGGAAGAACAGAAGTTGCAAAAGGAATGTGTAATTGTACAAAAAAATATCCCCTGTTAAGAAATTTTATTGTAATAGTTAGGAAGTATGAAATTTCATTTAATTTTAAAACATTTTTATAGAATATTGTTGTCACATGGTTCTTTGCATATAAAATAAGCACTTCATTTGTAAACATCAAAGGAGAGGGTAATAGAGCTACATGTGCAGCAAATGCCATATGCATTCCCATGTGTATCTCCATTCGCATCAATATATGCATGACAAATGAGCTGGCATTATTGAGACCATCATTTTCCTACAGAGCAATTAATATAGTTGAATCAAACTACAAAATCATGTTAATAAACTGAAGCCATACGACTCTAGTTTAGGTTTATGTAATCATGCCAAATCAAAATCTAAAAGGCCGTTGGTATCATTTCTTAAAAGTTGAGTTATGTCCATCTGCCTGCAGCCTCATAAGGTTCGTGGTTGGAGAAATGTGGATAGCCTTCCAGCATCTATAGTTAAATGAAATATTCCTCATCATTCAGTGACATGAATTGCTTCAGGTTTCTGTTTTGAGGTGATGAAATTACCTTATGCAGTATCATGGCAAAAGAGAAGATATCAATTATTTTTTCATATTTATGGTGTTTCAAAACTTCAGACGCCATGTACTGGTCTAGATTTCTGTGACAGCCATAACTATTAGCTGATATGAAATCAAGAGTAGGGTCGAAAGAAAGTGGTAGCTCCTTAAACCTACAGCTTCCTATCTATCCGGTCATCTTGTATATTACATCATCGGTATGCCGAGATCCCCTTGCGGCACTTAGAGAAGATTACCTATCGGCGGTCCTTTGCTGATGATGAAGCAGATCTGGATGCAGTGTCTCCCCTGGCTCGGTCTCCTAGCTTCCACGAGGCCATGGGCTCGAAGTCATGCTCATCGAGGAAGATGGAGAGGAAGAGAACAAAGATGAACATAAAAGGGAAAAAAACACCAGTATTACAGTCCACCAATATAATAACATATATTACGAAGAGAGATTAGGGAAAATACATTATTAGGTTTATATCTATATTTGTTGCTTTCTTTATTTACAAGAGCACATGACAAAGAAAAAAAGAGGACCTAGTTAGACAACTGTATAAGTTTGTAAAAGGCTGAACAAACATAACGTTTAATTGATGCTATATTGCTAGTTTGATCAATTTAACACTAGTCATCACCAAATGAGGAGATAACCTGCTTCAGAGATTAGTGAGAAAACCACAATATTTTACAGCTTGCATCAAGTACATTGCAAATGACATTCTAAGATGCATGTACACCATAAGATAGTTCTGCATTGGTGCCATGAGCACGTCATTAGGATGCTCCTCTTTACCTAAGAAAAAATATAGAAGGCAGAAAAACATGTGAATAACTTAAGGCAACAGAAAAATTAATTTCTGGAGCCGTTGTACAAGACAGAATTTGCTCAACGGGAAATTAATTTTTCTATTCCAAAGAAGAGTTAATTACAAAGTATAAGTAAAATGCAAGGTGTTGGGCCATGTAATTAATTTTTCTTTTGTTCAGGTGTTCTGAAATAGGCCTCGTTCGGCAGCAACAGATCAAAACCAGAACAAGAATGCTTCCAGGCAGGGATCAAGTGAATCCAGATGCTTCACTTGATCCCGGTTGGATTTGATTCCAGGCAAGGAATGATTCCTTCAACTCAAAATATTGTTCCACGGGAACCGTTTCAGCTTCACCTGGAAATGTAGGAAGAAATAATTCAAATGCACAACCATGCATTTCCTCTGTTGCTAATACTGTTGAAAATTCGATGTAGCATTTGGAAAGTAACTGGAAGACATTTCAGTTTAGCTCCTGCAAACAAAACAAAAAAGAAGACACTTGTACCACCTTACAGCTCGTCACTCGTCAAGCACCTAACATCTAGAATGTTTGACCCTAACTAAAAATAAGCATTAAGAGTTATCAAGTTGATCGATACTCTGAAGCGATCAGCCACGCTGAAGTCAGACTGGCATATGCTTCACTTTGGAAAACACTCTCAAAAGCCCAAAACTGGCTTAGGTTTCTGTACTAACAACTGCAGCAAGATCATCTCCAGTAACAAAGACACACGTGACTGATTTCCTACGTGATTTGGCGTGCTCAAAAGAATGTAGATCAAATAATCAAGTAAACAAAGAAAGTCAGAAAATTGACTGAACCTATACGTGCAACCTACCAAGCATAGCTGCAAGTAAAGGGAAAACCAAATCGATATGTTGCTGCATGCGATGGAGCCGCAAGATAGAGCCAGAAAACTGAATCAAATCAAGAGCTCCAGTGAAGAACCTCAACCAGCTTACAGCCAAACAATGGAGAAATACTCGCTCACCAACAAAAACTGGTAGATGAGCTCGATTGATTCAGATCTTGCGAAATTAGACAAGGAAAAATTGGGGATAGGAAATACGAACTCACGACTTCCATCCAATCTGATATCATTGAAACAAAAATCAGAAGCAAATCAGGAATTCAGAGGACGCCACCCTCATATGAACATAGATTCTATCAAGATTTTTGCCTCACCCCTAATCCCCCTCTCACCCTAATCTCTAGGAACTTACTGACCGTAGCTCTGGAACAGATCAAGAACCGAGATATAGAAGAGGGGAACGAAGAGAAGAGAAAACGTGATTACACTACTACAAAATGAGCCTACGCTGTCACTCAAAAAATTATAACAATGTTGACCGAATGTAACAACTGACTCTAACAAGGCCTGATGGCCCCCCAACGTTATGAACGCAAGTGATATCATTCTACAAAATGACACTAATTGCTAACAATATTCAATAGTGTCGGTCGAAATAGATGTCACGAGCAACCGATGCTACAGAACACGACACCAATGTCGGTCATTGTTTACTTCATCCACATCCGACACTAGAAAGAAATATCAGTGTCGAACAAACGTGATCTAACAAAAACCAACACCGATAATGAACATATCAGTGTCGATCGTGCTGACGTCAAGAATAACCGAAACTAGTATCTTTTAGCAGTGTCGGTTTTTAGTGCCGTTTAGGTCAGACGACACTGCTATCGCATGTATTGTGTCGTTTATGATGATCTCAATATGTCCGATAGTTCGTGTATAAATACTCACCCCTTTCCTCCCATTGGGGCACTCTGTTCGATTCTGTTTCGGAGAGTGTGTCCCTACGACGACCGAGAAATTTGGAATACAAGGGGGACAGTTTTAATTCCGTTTTTAATCAAAAGATATTGCTCCAGGAGGTAAATCCATGTCATCTTTGTAAGTTTCATGATCTTATGATGTGGTTTTAATGTAGGTTTAGGGCGGGATATCGTGAGAGGAGTTTGAAGTATACCTAGCGTGGACAGGCGTAGATTTACGGCGGAATTTGGAAGATCCCAATTAATTTTGTTGACCTCTTTGTTTTATACTGATTTATCTAAGAGTATTACTACATAGTTAATTAGCTAGATCTCTAGTTTACAAATATAATAAGACCTACACTATAGTGGGGGTGGGTGCAGGGAGAGAGTGAAAAATTAATTGTATGTCTAGTTAATTTTATATCCTCCATATTATAATTTTTTCCCTCTTTATTTCTTTTTCTATTAGTGATTTGTGAAGATGGAGGACAGATTTTGGAAATACAATGGCACTGGCGGAGATCCATTTCTATATTTCAAAAATGTCACTTCATTTGTCAAAGCCGCTAAGATCAGAAATGTACATATGAAAACAAATAGATTATGGTGTCTATGTAAGAAGTGCAATAATGTTGTAATGTTTGACATGCTCGAAACAATCCGTGAGCACTTGTTGAAAAATGGTTTCATTGAGAACTACTCAATACGGACCAAACATGGAGAGACACAAGCGAATAGACCAAACAGTGGAGAACAAAAAGTTGGGATTGGATACAACAAATTGAGGGTAAGAGGTGAAGACAACATCGAAGAGGCAAGGTCAGAAGGAAACAACACAGAACAGAGGCATAAAAGAAACAACTATGATTCTGATGTGGTTCATGAAAGTCACGATATTGAAGACTTCGATGTCGAGTAACTGTTGCGCCACATTGGGCGCGAGGAAATACTGGAGCACAAAACAAGAAGCTTAGATAACTTACAGATTTTGGAGAAGGCTTCGAAAGACCATCTATACGCTAAATCAAACAGGTGTGATAAGAAATACATGATATTGCAAACGATGCTTGATCTTCTCACACTGAAGGCCAAGAATGGGTGGTCAGACACCAGCTTCAATAAATTGCTAGAGCTCTTAGCCAAATTATTACCGAAACCGAACAATTTGCCAACTACCACATACCTTGCAAAGAAATTGTTGTTACCATTGACACTGGGCATACAAAATATACATGCTTGTCCGAACCACTGCATATTGTACTACAAAGAGTACGCAAACGATGTGAGATGTCAAATGTGCAATACTAGTCTGTACAAAGGAATGATCAAAGTGACGATTCAGGTTCTGTGGATCAGCAAAAAAGAAAGAAATGAAGGAAGATGAAGAAAAGTATTGGTAGCGGTCTGGATGACCAAGAGGTCGACGAAAGAAAAGTTCCAGCACTTGTGATGTGGTACCTGCCAGTAATAGATCGATTGAAGCGACTATTCTCCAACTCTAGAGATGCTGAACTCATGATCTGGCATGTGGCCTCTCATGGGTGCAAAAAGGACGGAAAGCTTCGGTACCTGGTGGATGCTCGACAATGGAAAACCTTTGACTTTAACCATCCTGAATTTGCTAGAGATCCAAGAAACTTAAGGCTAGGATTAAGTACTAATGGAATGAATATCTTTGGTGAGATGACAAACCCACATAGTACTTGGCCAGTGATTCTACGCCTATACAACATACCTTCATGGCTATGTCACAAGAGGAAGTATCTTATGTTAGCTATCCTATTTCTGGTCCTAAACAAGCTGGCAATGATATAGATGTCTTTTTAGAACCTTTAATGAAGGATATGAAAAAATTATGGGAAGATGGAGTCCGTGTTTGGGATGCTTACAAACAAGAGAGCTTCACATTGTATCCAATGATTTTTGTTACAATCAATGACAATCCCGCACGCTTGACACTTGAAAGGATCAAGTGACCGAGAAAGAGGTTGAATCGGGCACTTACACTACTAGGCCAAAATTATTCTCTTCCAAGTTTCTAGCTAAACTAGCAAATAACTCCTAGCAAGTATGGTTTAGAGAAGAGTAAAACAAGATAAAAGACAACCTATCAAGCTAGTGAGCAAGTCGACACAAGAGCCATCAAGAGAAGTGACTAAACAACCTATCACACTACTCACAAGAAGGGTGATAGAGATGCTCAGTGATTTTTCTCGAGGTTTCGAAAGTATGGCGCCTTTCCCGAATCCTCGTTCAACCACTCCCGTCGAAGTCTTGGTTTCTCCCGTCGTTTCGGAACGATGCTTACAAGGGTACGCTTCACTCACGGAGTGAAGACACCAACGGTCCGGCTGTTGCACACAATACCCAAGCACTAGATCAAGCCTCCAAGACTCGGACGCTCACTCTTGATGCCCCTTTCAAGTGGAGGACCCGAAACCACGTACAAACTTGATGTAGACTTCCACAATCTCCTCAGAAGCTCGGACAACAACGCCTAACCGGTCCAGGCTGCCATAGACCTAGAGCAACAAGCCGAAGACACTTCTCTCAGCCTCACAAGCTCTAGAAATACGTGCATGCTCTTTGCTACTCTTCACGAGCACTCAAGATCTCACTAGATGATCTCTTGTGCTCCCTTGAGAAACTTTCGCTCTCAACAAATGATCTCTAACTGTTCTGACCGCGAGCAAGCACCACAACAGCTCCCCCAATAGTTTAAATAGGCTCCAAGCCCTAAAAAAAGGTTAAAAGCCATTGCCAAAAAGTTGTCTACTTTTTGCAGTCACCGAACTGTTCGGTGACTGGGACCACCGGACTGTCCACTGACTCCTGGTCTCCACCTGGCAGAAAAAATCCTCTCTTAAATCCATTCCATGAGACAACAGACTGTTCAGTTCATACCATCACTGGGCTGTCCAGTGAACTTCTCTTTTGGACTTACAGAGACACCTCCTCCAAGGCTCATCGTACAGTCTAGTCTCTGACGGACGGACTGTCCGGTGACTCATCCTGAAGACTCCAGAGAGCACCTCTCTCTGGACATTGAAACCCTGCACTCACTAGACTGTCCGGTGACTCCCGTCGGACTGTCCGGTGCCTCCTGGCTTCAGCTCCCAGAAAACATCTTCTCTGGACTCTTGACTACGATCCTCACCGGACTGTCCGGTGCACCGACGAACTGTTCGATGACCTCTTCAACTGCTGAAACTTGACTTCTTCAAAATCTTCAAGCTTTCAGCTGCAACAATGATAATCTTCAAGCTTCCACTGATCACTCAAGTACATCAGAGAAGTTAGAGCATCCACACACTCTAATTCTTGTAAAACTGAAACGAGTGACCCGACCCCTCTTAATAGTACCAGTGTTTCCTATAAACTCAAGGCCTAAAAACTAAGCCACACATGAATCTAGATCATCCTTAGCCTTGGACCAGCTCCCTCCTTGGAAACACGTCGGGGACTTGAACAACCTTGAAGAAACCAACTCATAGAAGTGTAGAATAGTGATGATAAACCTACATCCAACGAGTTAGTTTATGGTTCTCATTCAATCATCAAAATCAATTCATACCTTTGAGGGGCTTTGGTATGGCAGGGGCTGATCCCGATCTTTCGATGAGAGGAGGATAGCTTCGATTTGGGGTGAATTCGACGTTGGCTGTCCGACTACAACGACCAACAAGGTTGCTGCGCCTTAGCAACAGGTACACCGGCTCCGTTTTGTTGTTGTTCTTGCTGTGTCAAGAACAACTCTGAACCTGCGAGCAATCGAGAACAAGCAAGAACTTGGGGTTCTGAATCAAGCAAAATCACAGATCTGGATATAATCACGAAATTGGGGTTCTGAATCAAGCAAATCGGGTGGTCTCGTCGACACACGCGTTTACAAAGAAGTAGCTAAGGCTAAACTTGCATCTGAACAAAACTCACCCTCAAATGACGACTGCCACAGGTTTATATAGTGGGAAGACGTCCTGGAGGTGTGGGGGGACTCAAACCCTAACTTAGAGAGGGCCCCTAATGGGCTAAATTGGATACAATGGGCCCCAGCCCATGCCTGGAGGTCCGAACGCCTTTCTGACGATTCTGATCACGTCTGAAGGAGTTTGAAGCTGAGGTTAGACCCATCTGAAAGTAGACTTTGAGATCCTTCCTATAAGTACTCATTTGCCTTCAACAATATCCGGAGTGAAAAGTTATGACCGAAACAATCCAGCCCTGATTGATGATCCGATCCTGCTTTATGGTCCTGGTGCTCCTCCCATGTTCCTAATCATAACAAAATCACCACAAGGATTTAGTAGTACCCCATTCTGAGAAGAACTACTATAGACAGTGAGAAATGACTTGACCTGATAATTAAGTTGACGCGCTCGAGCT
>BCLG01005770.1:1520-22987 GCA_001602295.1 Zoysia matrella | reverse complement strand
GGGGCCAGGCTGAGGCCGGTCGGCTGCACGCGTTCGGCCTGGCTCACGAGCGCAACCAGGCCACCAAACGTGCGCAAACTGCACCCACGGAGCCTGGCCGACCCGAATGCGGGGAACCAATCACCCCCCTAAGCTTCTAGGCACACATGCGTAGTCCATGATTTATCAGGGCTCAGACGAACAACGGACTGGAACTGGCCACGGAAAAGGATGCACTCATGCACATGCATGCCCCGCGGCTGACTGGTCCCCCGGCCGCCGTCCGAGCGCTGACACGCCAACATGGCGGAGCACACTCACCATCACGCCAGGGCATGGCCAGCAACGTACGTGGGCGACGCGGCATGACCCGAAAAGGTTGCCCACCTTTTTCTCTCTATCGTCTCTAACATCCGGGCCGGCCTAGAGGTTGCTTGGGTGATATTGTTTGCTGTAACTTTCATCACTAATATGTGGATTTGATCCCATATATTATTGATTGTTAATGCATATTAGTTACTGTAGATGATGTTCATCCACTGAGATTAGGTGACAGTGAGCTATGACAAGTTGCATGAACGAGGGAGTGGGAATTTATCCAACAAGTACGGTAATAAGAAAGCTAAATTTTATCTGTTCTTAAATTATTATTACAATAGTTACAAGAGGGTCTCGGCTGAGGTCTACCACTCCCTCTCCCCAACCGTGGGGAGGTTCTTTCCCCAGTGATGAAGGTGTTGTTAAAAATTTCACATCAACACAGAACCTAGCTATGTGCCAGCAGCTTGCATCAGCTTACTCCTACATTACAAGAGAGAAACCTCACAATATTAGCATTTGGAACCGATCGAATTAAGCGTGCGTGGTCGGTTGGTGGTCAATCAGAATCATCATTAGCCATCGCACCAGAACTCTTACTTTTTTCGATCGATCGTAATCTCCACTAGATCTCGCCACACCAACCTGCAGCTGAAACCGAAGCTATGTCAACGTCGCTTCAATTGTTCGCCCTTCACGCAAACGCGCAGGGATAAGGGTACGTAAGGTGCATGTGGGGGCATGCAATTGCTGAGGTAGTAGTACGTGTCAAGGCTTCTGGTCCAGCATCGTGCGTTCGTCATCAAAGGATTGTATAATCCGGAACGGCCCGGGTGAGACGTTGTTTCACCAAAAGCACGAGCTTTTTTGCATGGTGGTTGGCTGCTCGCATGCCGCATGGTTGGTGAACACTCCTATATATTTTGTGCTGGTCGGATAGAATACGATAGACTCTATTTACACTAAATTTTAAAAAAAAATTGGGAAAGAAAAAAAAAATCATCCAAGAAAAACTGGAGGATTTTAGTATGTTTGGGAGGTCACAGGAAGCTAGAGCTGCCTTTTCGATCACTACCTCTGAAAAAGTGTTTGTTTTCAACCTCGACTTCGCGAGGCATTTCCAATATATCCATGATAATCGTGTACGTACCGACTAACTCACTGGAAAAATAAAACAGAAAAGGCCGTCAAAACGTATTTGTGGTCCACTAGCTAGTCGCAAGAATCTTTAATTTTTACTTGTGAAGGAAATCGTGCAGGTTATAATATATATCACGGTTTACCGGACACTGCAGTAAAGTTTCGTCTAGAAAGTTTTACCATTGGAACCAGGGACGTCTTAGACTGGTCGAGGCACAACTTAGCAAGTTGCAAGTCAGTGCGTCGGATAGAGGTCCATGTGTGTACGCACCGGAGGCCGGCCGGGCCTCTGTCGCGAAGTGTCCAGAAGCTCACGCATGTACTTAAGCGCCAAAACTACGTTTTCATGCACGTATGGATCGATCGGGGAAAACGCGTCTCGATCACCAAAGCAGAGCTGCATTCGGCTCAAAGTCAAGACCAATAAGCACATGACATGAGCTAAACGTCGATCGGTTTGTTTCAGATCTTTCACGACTCATTATACCATTATACTCTCTTCTCTTCGATTTTAAATTATTGACACCATTGATTTTTAACATCAATTTTAATTATTCGTCTTATTCAAAAAATTTGTTCTAATGTATAAAATTATTAGTCATAATTTAAATTTCACTAATGATAAATCAAATAATAATAAAACTTTACATATTTAAATAATTTTTTTAATAAAACGAATGATAAAATTTGACATTAAAAGTCAACATTGTCAATATTTTAAAACACGAAGTAACTCGTTGCTCTACAAGCAACCTATTACTTGGAACAATGTTTCAAATACATAGCAGTCAGTTCCGTCCGTTTCTTAGGTCATCGGTTGCACATGGTCGCTACGTAGAGTACAACCTAGTATCTATTGGATACAGTCAAAGTTCCGTCCGCTTCTTCCACACCAGCTCCAGCACGTACGTACAGAGAATACAGGGGCCCACGTGGAAAATAGTGTGCATGCACGCATACGTGGACCACGCACGTCATTTTCCATGGCCTCGTGGTCGAGCTATAGCGCACACAATGGAAACGCAAGACAAGCTGCTGGTAGCAGATTCTCCACCCCTGGAAGCCATCAACTGATCGAATCCGTGTTGCGTGCGACGACTACGAGGTCCACCGCACGTCAGCTATACCTACTTGAAGCGGCGGATCTAATTAGGATTTCAACTATATATCGGGGTGTAAATGCAAACGGTGTAATCCCCCAAAATTCAAATGAACGTAGAAACAAAAACTGAACGTTATTTACCGCTCGCTAGACATTTTAGGCTTAAAAGTTTTACGGGGCAATTGTAAAACTGGACATCTTTTGAAAATGAACTTTTTTTCAAACTTTTTTTTTTCAAATCTGAAAGAATGAGCAATCCTAATTCTGTTTGGAGCACTTAACAGTGTTAAATCACATGTAAAAGGACATTAAAGCCCTTTGCAAAAATAGACCTCTTTTATATCAAACATATAAAAATTCACCCCTATTTTGAGTATTGTGAATATTAAACTAAAAATTAGATATCTGAATATTTCGTAGCACAATGTAAATGATTTAAAATATACTTTTTTATTGAATAAAAAACTGACTTGATTTTTAAAAAAAATTGGCAGCATTTCACCTATTATTTTTACCAAAACCAAAGATCAACAATCATCTAACAAAACCAACAACTATGTCCGGTAATATTGCGTCGTTGTTAGCCGCTCTTTTCGTCTTGAATTATAAGTCACTCTAAGCTCAACAACTTTTCTCAAATTATAAGTCATTCTCAATTCTCAGTACACTCTCTGTTTTCAAAACTTTTTCATCTTTATTTCTCTTCTTTTTATTTTCAACACATCTTATTTTTTTCATTTTTTTAATTTATGCGCTCAACTTTGAAACATAAATTAAGACGGAGAGTCCAGCTTTTCATCGTGCTCCTTCCACGTCTCCGCCAAACTACAGCAAGCACTTCTACCTGGGCGCTCGTGATTCGTGACTGCTTGCATCCGCCAGCTCGAACCCTCCTGAGCTTGCCCCCTGCGCCCGAGCCCTCCCGATCCCAAGCCACGCTGCCCTCGCGTGCACGTAGCGGCCTGCGCCCGAGCGACGACGCCCGCCTGCACACGAGTGATGAGCCGACGACCACGCGAAGCCGCCCTGCGCCCCTGCCCCCGCGTGCGCAACGGCGCCCGTGTGACGGCTGCGCTGCGCGCGCGAGCCTGTGCGACGGCCACGCGAAGCCGCTGCGCCCGACCGCGCCCGAGCGGCTCCTCTACGTCCGCTGCCGCTCGCTGATGCCTGCCGCCGCTCACCAGCCGCCTCTAGGGTTAGGACTTGGTTTTGGACCAGAGAGAGAGAGAGAAGAGAGTCGGCTGGTTTGAAGGAGTCGGGAGCAGGACCAAGAGGTGGGAGTGCATGAGATAGGGCCTAAGGGCAATACTGTCTTTTTCCTTTTTCCTTATTTTTTTTATTTCGAAAATTGGATTCCAACTGACGGAATGAGAAATAGGGGCAGACGGCTCTTTCATATCTGAAAAAGAGGTTTATTTTTGCAAAGTTTAAAAAAAAAAGTTTAATTTTGAAATTAGAGTTCAAAAAAGTCCAGTTTTACAATTGCCCCCAAGTTTTAGCATGCGTGGCACCAAGTATTGGAGTAGTTGTACATATATATCTAGCCAAGTACTACTCCAGAACGCAACACAGACGCCCAAAAGACTTGTTTGGTAGTCTCTGAATGTGACAACCAATCTATCAGCGTCTTCTCACTTGCATACGCTTGTATTCCAAACTACTAAAAACAGTGATCCTACCATCTTCTGAATGATGATTATCAATTCTTGCTCTGTTCTTTTGTCTCCTTAATTGGTTAGCTCAAACGTCGACAATATAATTAAGAACGGAGGAGCAGTTCATGAGAAGGAACCAGTTCTTGTTCTGTTATGTGCTGGGAGTTACATGTATGTACTTACATAGAGGAACAAGAAGAGTGAGGGAACTACTAGTAATTAGGAGTAACTAATACTACTTCAACCGCTTTCCCTTTTGGCTCTTAACTATTTCCTTTACATTTTCTTAGTGACGAGATTACGTCTTCGAGCTTCTGCACAAACTGGAGTATTACATCGAGCTGTAAAATCTATAAGAACATTAGGAACTGCACAAACTGGATCAAGAAGTTGAACAGGAAGCAGGTGCCCTGTTTGATCGCTTTGTTTAGTGCAGCGAGCAGGCACTGTGAGATTTTCCCTCCGTTGTAAAATTGTTGTCGGTACGGCGACAACAACTTTAGAAGGTGCACGGGGAGTACTAGTAACTTAGAAGAGCTCGAGCTTGTTCCACGCCTCGTGCTCGAACGCCGCGCCGCTCCTCTGGTACGGGTAGGCGCCGAAGCAGGGGTCCGCGAACACGGGCGACGGCGGCTGCACCAGCCACTCGTCGACCCACGGCGCCGGCGGCGCGGTGGCGATCATGTCGTCCAGCCCCATCAGGCACGTGGCGTCCGGCCACTCGTCCACGGCCGGGAACAGCGCCGCCTCCTCGTCGCAGCTCGACGACGCCGACGCGGAGTACGACGTCGGCGGCGGCGAGGCCGTCGCGGTGGCGCACGTCGGCGTCGGCCTTAGAAGACGCTGGTCGTCCTGCGCTGGCACGATGATCTCGTCGGGGTGTATCATGGGCACCTCGTCGGTGCAGAACCCGGGTGACTTGCTGAGGAGGGGCGGTTGTTCCTCCTCTTGCTGGCTGCTTGTCGCCGCCGCCTCGATCGTTAGAGTATTCGGCGTTGGTTGTCGCTGGTGCTCCGGTTTTGGTGGCCGCGCTTCCGCCGGCGGGAGCTGCTCCTGCTGTTGATGATGGTGATCGGTAGGCTGAAGCGGCTTGTGGGTGAGGGGATCGATCCCCATCTTCCTCAGCTTCTTCTTGATGTGCGTGTTCCAGTGGTTCTTGATCTCGTTGTCCGTCCGCCCTGGCAGGTGCGACGCGATCTTTGACCACCTAACATTTTATTTTATTTAATTTATTATAAAAGATAACATAATTTTAATCTTGCATTCTAGTAACTCGCAAGTACGTGCTGCAACAAATGGAATAATTCAGGAATGAATCGCAGTATATAGATAGCACCTGTTGCCGAGCTGGGCGTGGAGGTCGATGACGAGCTTCTCCTCGGCGTCGGAGAGCAGGCCCCGCTTGAGGTCCGGCCGGAGGTAGTTCGTCCACCGCAGCCGGCAGCTCTTCCCGCACCGCAGCAGCCCTGCAGAGTCAGTCGTTGGGTCAATTCGACGCCAAACACACAGGAACTTCGGCGATCGAGGGAGGGACCGGGACGCACCGGCGAGCTTCGGCACGGCGCGCCAGCAGCAGCGGCCGTTGCTGAGGATGAAGCTGACGAGCTTCTGGTCCTCCTCCGCCGTCCACGGCCCCTTCTTCAGCCCCACCTTGTCGCAGCACGGCTGCCTCCCCATTTTCAGCTGACTAATTAACTCTCAATCAAGAGCAGAGACTCTCACTCACACACTGCTGACCACGAACCAGCTGATCAAGAACACTCAGCCCAGCAGCAATGGCGGTCGAAGAAGCTCTCTACCCGATCGCTAGTTGATGAGATGGATGGATGGATAGACGAGGGAAGCAGCTCTGCTCTACCGATCAACTGCAGTGTCCCTCACCTGCCTTTATAAGGGAGCAGAGGAGGAGGAGGAGAGCAGGGGACCGGACGGACGACTCCAGCAGCTAACCGCATGCAGTAATCACCAAGAATCGTGTCGTCTGTGTGACGTCGAATCCAAGTTCCTGCTCCATGCACACGTGTCAGGCCCGTGATTCTGAGCGGTGGGCCCGCCCGGCTGTTCGTCGGCAGTCGCCTTTTGTCTGTCTGCTCATGGGTCCCTTTTGCTTGCAATGCGATCGCAAGTGCTGCACTGCAAAGCCTCCGCCTTTAGGGTTTCCCCTTTTCGTGGTTCAGAAAATTTTGTCTGCGGAGTAAACTTTAGTATCCTGCATTTTGTTTTGGCCTGCTGACGACGAAGAGTTTTCGTCCCCCGGGTTTGGTTGTTCTTGCTCTCCAGCTGGGCGATTCCATTTACACGGGTTCTTTTTCGTGACCTCTGTAAACTACAAGTGTGCAGTCATCGTTCTAGTCTTCTAGACCGTCAGATATCGCGTGAGAAAATTCGGTTTTGTTTTCTTCTCTGATTTTGCTCAATTTCACGTAAATCTTGTAAAAATTTCATAGAAATCAATTCAATTTCATAAGTAAAATTGTAGAAAACATGATTTTTTTTGCGTGTTCGAACGGAGCCCAAGGAATTTGGATTGGATATGCGCGTCAGCACTAGGTAGGAGCGGTCAGCACTGTGGAGGATGATGTTCTGCTTGACTTGGTGGACAAATGTTTTGGCAGACATGCATGCGGCAGGCTGCTGCAATCCTTGAACGACGCAGCGCGGCGCGAACGAAATCGGTTGGCATTTCGCGCTTCTTGTCAGTACAAGGAACTTCTCGTGACATCACGGAATGAGGAGTGATCGCAAACTCGCTTGGATCGACGACTTTGACCTTGTTCTTGCAAGACGTCGTGCTTCGAACAGATGGCAGGACTGTTTTTAGCCTGAATTAAATGGGAAATGAGATATAAAAAAGTAGTGAAAAGATTATGAAATAGGACTCCGTAGTACTGTGTTTTGATACTGCTAGTGAGCCTGTGTTTTGGTGTTTCAGTTGACCTTGGTTGGATTTGACCGACCCACCAACCAACAGTTAGCGTCAAGGCTTCGCTTCAAGAACAGATGGAACGGATGATCACTTCTTTAACTTTTCCCTCCCTCACCTAATAAAAGCTTGTTTCGGATGAACGACGCTTCATGTGTTTTGACTGAGTCCTCCAAATCCATGCTAAATCTGAATTTCGAAGTAATCATTTTTCTCTTTATTCAACACTAACCAAGAAGCCAAAAGAACATTATCCTAGCAGACATCTGGTCACAACAAAAACTTCTCTGTTATTATCACACTGCTGCAGGTTTCAAAAACCGTTTGAACCGCGGAAACCGCTCGAGAGCGGTTTAACAAAAACCGCAAAAACCACAAAAACCGTTACAAAAACCGAACAAATTCAAAAATCAAATTTTTGAGAGAAAACCGAACGGTTTTTACGGTTTACCGAGCGGTTTTTACGGTTTACCGTTTTTGAATTTGAAATCAAACCAGTTTGAACGGTTTTTCAACGGTTTTTGCGGTAAACCGCTCGGTTTGAGCGGTTTTCAAATTTTCAAATTTTTTCA
Organism: Zoysia matrella; assembly: GCA_001602295.1. NCBI lineage: Eukaryota > Viridiplantae > Streptophyta > Magnoliopsida > Poales > Poaceae > Zoysia > Zoysia matrella. The sequence goes on along the minus strand of BCLG01005770.1, from coordinate 15,298 downwards.
AAATTTCAAAAAAAATTTAAATTTTTAAAACGAAAACCGATCAACCGTAAAAACCGAGCCGCAGCGGTTTGGTCGTAAACTACCGCGGTTTTCGAGCGGTTTTGTGAACCATGCACTGCTGACATGATTGTGCACTCGCCAGACAATTAATCAAAATCACCTGGCTTGACCCGGTCCGTGCCGTCAGTGCGCCGCGTTTCGGTGTCGCTGCGAGGCTGGTTCTCCCGCGGATCAGGAGGAAACACGCGTAAAATCGGAGATAATCGTCGCGCTTTTTGTTGCTGTCATCCATTGATCCTTCATCATTGACCAATCAGATCGGTTGTTATTAAGCTTTTGACATTGGATGTGAAAGCTTTGAGCATTGGATGTGAAAGCGTCGGCGCCCTGAATCCAGGTGCCAGCCAGCAGAGCCGTCCATGCAGGTCATCCCTTTCCTCGAGGCACTTCCACACACACAGCAGGCACAGAGAGAGAGAGAGAGAGATTGTGAAATGGCCCAAAGACTACGTTTCTCCCAACTAACAAAAGCAACCCGCCACTACCATACCCATGCAAGAAGAAGGCTGCATCTAGCTAGCATGTTCACGGCACAAATGGCGACGCCATCACAGAAAGGGCGCCCTTTCTGCTGTTGCTCCCTGCGAACCCAGTCCCAACCGACGCGTGTGCTTGGTCTGGGGAGTGGTATTGCTCACGGAAATGTCGTGGGATCGCTGGTTTGTTCTTGGGTCGTACGTGCCCGGCGACGGTCACCGACCATGGAGATCAGGAGATGGAAAGCGTTTGGCTGATGCTGGTGTTCTTGGTGTGAGTCTGAGAGGATAGGTAGGTGACCTTCACTTCGGTTCATGGCAACGGGCACGGGAGATTGGATTGGATGGAATGGCCCAGCTGCTAGCTTGCCGTGGAACTCCCTAGCGAAGGGGGCACCAAGATGTGTCAGAGTATTTTGTACTGACACTTGTCGCCTTCCACCAAGATGATAACAATTCACATTTCTCATTGCTAATGTACGAGACAATGTCGCCGTTGACTTTTAATATCAATTTTGATTGTTTGTCTTATTTAAATTTTTTTTATAAATATTATATATTTTGTTATAATTTAATTTATCATTAGAGTTAATCGAATAACAACTTTAAATTTTACATATTTGAACAATTTTTTTAATAAGACGAATAATTAAAATTGATGTTAAAAGTCAATGATAACATCAATTTAAGAACGAAAAAAAGATGAAGCGATAATAAATATGAAAGTTGCGGTTAATAAGGCAGGGATCATCGAAACACCAAACCATCCGATCTAAAGACGATTTTCGGTGCTAGTTGTCCAGTTGAGATTCAGATGTGGTGTGAACTTTGAAAACTCGAAAGTATATGACATCTCAATCAATGAAGTTGTATTCGAAAATCTTGCGTCATCACGTTCACAATGGATCGATTCTCTCATGAAACCGATTGCTCATGCCAATTGGGCAGAAGACCAAGTCATCAGAATCGGATAGTGAAGACACGAACTGACAAGATATTGAGAAGATGTTTGGTTGGACTCTTTTCCTCCGTAAATAGATCACAGTGCTACCTAAAATCGTTATTTTACGTTTGGTTGAGTTGGAATGTAATCACTTCACACTGTCATCCGTTCCCGGCTTTCACGATCACGGCACCGCTCACCCACCACTGTCAACGAGTCCCATTACGGGCCAGATCATCCGCTGTCTGATACTCTCCAGCTCGTGCCTCGTCTTCCTCCATCGCGCGCCGCCGCCCGCCCCCCACACCTCCTCCCCGCCTTTCTCCACCTTGCGCGTGCCCTGCGCATCTCCTCCTTGCCTTCCTCCACTGCGCTGCCCCACGCACCTCCTCCCCTCCTTCCTCAACCATGCATCCAGGAGGCCTCGGGTGGACACGAGCTACTCCCATGCGAGATGGAGATGTTGAGGACTGTGGCGGCTGCGTCCACGGTACGAGCGGCGCAGCGAGGAAGGGCACGATGCCAGCGTCCTTGAATGGGGCGCGGATCTCTCGGCCGACGTCCACGAGCGGCGAAGACGGCATAGCACAGGCGTCCACGAGCGGAGCGCGGATCTTGGCCGGCGTCCAGCGGCGAAGAATGGCACAACATGAGCGGCGCGCGGATCTCTAGGCCGGCCTCCATGAGCGGCGCGCGGATCTATGCCGGCCTCCATGAGCGGCGAAGAATTGCGAAACTCCGGCATTCGTGAGCAGCACACGGATCTACAGGCCGGTGCTCGCGAGCGGTGACCGGTAAGAAAATGGACGGCGCTGGCGTCCGCGAGCAGCAAGAAAAAGCACGGCGCTGGCGTCCGCGAGCGACGGGCAAGGGAAACTGGATCGATTATCGTTACTGTGCAGAAAACAAAACAAAGCATGTAATTATCAATCCCACCGCTAATGGCCCTGCATTTCATTGACGTTGCCGTTGACGTTACCGGTTTAGGTAACAAACAGCACCTGAAATTGTGATCTGGAAGGTCAAGTAAACACGGTCCACTGGCATGTCAGTTGGGATGATTTATTAGACTGTCATTCAGACAAGTTGCGCAAGACCGTGAAGTCTGCACCCGCTTTATTTGACAAAGAAATTGGTCATTCAGCATCTATTTTGTATTTCTACTCTCGCAAGTTCCACATGTGAGGAAAAAGTCAATAACAAAGGCCAGTCACGAATCAAGACAGCTAGTACCCAATTAACCGTTACTGAATGGGGCCAGGATTTCACTTCTAGTAACCATCTTCCAGACTTTCGAGAGAGGTAGCAAATGCCATACATTCCTGACAAGTGAACTGGCCAGACGGTGACAAATTTTCTTTGAGTGTTGAATGCCTCTCACAGTAGGGACGATTGCATGTGCGACATTTGGGGAGCTTAAGCCAGCAGCCTGTGCACAGAAAGTCAGAGCATGCGAGTCGATTTCCATCGAGCTCCTCCGAGTCGATGCACCCACCACATGTTTCGCATCTAGCGATGCAGAAGAAGCATCCCCGACAATGGGGCCTGCAAATATAATCAAATCATCAGGGTCAAGGTAGGGCAAACCTTTTTTTTTTAGAAATTTTAAAACGAAAATTGGTTCCGGTCAAAGTCAATAGACCTGCAGAAATACTAGACCATTCAAATATTTGAATAAGCGATTCCAAAGACAAAAGAAACAAAACAAAAAACTAATCCCCTCGTTGCTTTCATGTAGCCTACACAGTCAAAATGTAAGTTTCGGGACCATTGCTCAAATGCTCTAAAGAGAATGAGACATCCAAGTCAACTCTACCACAGCCACAGGACAGCAGATGCAAACAAATATCAATAGAAAGACTAGATATTATCACAAATCTATCGTAAGCTTACGCAGGCATGAACAATCAAAGGTATGACAACGCCAGTTTACTGGTAAACTGATAGGGAAACTTCCTTTGAAGATTGATTGGAACTCAAGGACCAGAGATTCAGAGGGACAGACCTGCAATCATCCCTTGTACAATCAAACACCAGCCTCACATTTTTGCACAAAGGGCACACATCTACATCAATAGGACGCTCATCGTCCGTGTTGAGCACTTCATGAACTGTATGGTTGTAGTAAAGCGCTTGAGCATCCTGTTGCTGGCTACTTTTGCACATGAGAGTGTTGAAAACATCAAGATGGTGCTCAGTCATCTTGCAGATGCCATGGAGACGGAGACGACTTAGATTGCCTTTATGCTCATTCAGAAAATGAACAACATTCACCAGACCATCAGCAGTTAATCCTGTACATCTGGGCACAGAAAGCTGAAAGTAAAGAAAAATCAGACTAAATGCACCAAAAGGTCACTGTAAGTACTGCGTAATGTTCATGTAAAAAATATTGCATGAAAGAAAGTGAACAAATGAGATTGAATTATCAGTAAATATTCCAAGGTAATTTTGTCACAAGCAAGGTTTCAAAAACCGTGAATTGGTCGGTTTTCAACAGTGCAGAAAACCGGCCAGCTAGCCGGAAAAAGCTGAGCGGTTTACCCTTTTTGCTACAGTACACAGTTCAGTTTTGGGTGAAAACTGGTCGTCCAGTGAAACCGAGCCGAACGGGTTTCACCGGTTTTGTTAACCTTGGTCACAAGTGCTCGACATCTGTCATGCAAATAGCATAACAAAAATCAATGAACATAGTTTGAGGTTCATCTAAACATTTACCATTGCCCTTTTAGCTTCATGTTGGAACATCCAAGGCTGCTCCAACAATTCATTATGGGCAAGTTATTCTTTAATACCCTAGATCAGCAATCAAGGATTCACACTTTAAGAAGCTGGTTCTGTTTGGTGAACCATTACTAACTAGTTTCTAGCTAGTACAGTACAATGTACCCTATAGATTTCTATACATATAGAACAAATTTGAAATCTTGTCTCCAGCAGGGTAGCTAAGGTCAACAAACAACAATAAAAGCACAGGTTATGGTTTTCAAAGATTGAAGTGTTTGTGTTCCAAAATTTCATGTTTAAGATGTAGGTTATTTGATGCGATGTACTGTGCAGTATTTCATAAGACAAGGAAAATCTACCAAAAATGCAAGCTGCATAAATTCTATTTATGCAGCGTGCATCACAAAATGCAGAGGCTGGAAATGCTTTTTCCTGAGCTAAATGATATAGGTATTTACTGCAACAACAATACAGATTTTGGTTCTGTAACTACCTTAAGTAGCCAAGCACATGCACCAAAAACAAGGCCAAGAAGTGTAAGTATCCTATACCAAGAGAAAGCAAGAGAAAAAAAAGAAGTTTAGCATGATGTGTAATTTTCATTATTTTCAAACGAACAAAAAGTTAAATGAATGAAGTAATGTATGTGAATTAGCTTTGAAAGAAACTTATATGCTTCAAGAAAAAAGTTGCGTACAATGTCGTACAGCTTGCGAGTTATAATTAAATAGTCAGAGATATAAATCGGCAATTATGATCATGCTGACCTCAAGTTGGGTTAACGAAGAATATGGAGCAAAGTACACTATTATGCCAATATCTATAGTAACACATTAGCACACTTGTTCCTGTTAGAAAATAATCCTTGTGTTGTAGCTAGAGCTGGTCGGCAGACCATTGCTTAGTAAGTAAGGTTGTTACAGCTGTTTACAGCTAGCTACAGTAGTCAATTTTGTTTTTTCAACTGCTGCTGAGACATAGACAGATGTAGCAAGTTGTAATAGAAGTAGAATTAGAATTCTCTTGCTGAATAGCAGCTGAGACTAATGACGGTTCGGAGCAGCCATCTTGTACTATAAATAGACCCCCATATGAAATGAAAGAAACTAAGCTTGTGCTGCCAAAATTTCAGTTCTATTAGCTTCCTTCAACTTCTCAGCTCTCCCATAGTTCTTACCCCAACATTTGGTAATCAGAGCCTGTGTTGTGATCCATGGCATCAACTTCGGCAAGAGAGGATACTCTAGCCGGCGGGCATGCGTATCGTCGCCGTTCCCCTTCCATGACGCGCCGTGGTAGGCGTAGAGACACCACAGAAGTGGTGGTCCAGCGCGTGGTCAAAGAAGTCGGTGGCACACCATATCCGCAACTGACGCGTAGCAACTATGAGGATTGGTGCCTCCTCATGGAGGTGAAGCTAGAGGCGCGTGGCCTCTGGGATGCGGTCGAGCACGGCGATGCGAGTCGTCAAGATGATCGCGCAGCCGTTGACGCCATCCTATCGGCCGTGCCCCCGGAGATGATCCGCACAGTGGCAGTGAAAGAGACGGCAAAGGACGCATGAGAGGCCATCTGCTCCATGCACATCCGCTCCGATCGCGCCCGCAAGTCGACACTACAACAACTTCGGCGAGAGTGGGAACTCCTCACTTTTCGCGAAGGCGAGCAGGTCGACGACTTCACGCTTCGCCTCATTGGGTTGATGAGCTCACTGTCAATCCATGGTGAACCCGTAACTGAGCAGCGCGCCGTAGAGAAGATGCTTCGCGTCGTCTCCAGCAAGTACTCGCAACTTGCACTCTCGATCGAGACGCTGCTCGACACATTGCAACTCTCGATCGAGGAAGTTGCAGGGAGGATGAAGGCGGTCGATGACACAGAAGCATTAGCGGCAACTCCGGCCGTGGCAGAGGAACCAATCCTCTCCGGTGGTAAGCTTTACTTTACTGAGGAGCAATGGCTTGCTCGATCGAAGCAAAGGTAGGAATGCGATGGTAGGCCCAAGTCTTCGAAGTTCGGTGAGAACACTAGGCGATGCCCGTGAGGCCCGAGGAAGAAGCAGGGTCGCATGAACGACTCTAAAGATGACGAGAACTTCGATGATAAGGACAAGTGCAGAAACTGTGGCCGGTATGGGCATTGGGTCAAAGATTGCCGCAAGCCCAAGAAGGCGTAGGCGCACCTTTCGCAGGCGGACGAGGATGACGATGAGCCCACAATGCTCATGGCGCAAGTGTGCGCGCTCTCGGTGGCACCGGCGGGTGTGTACCTCAATGAGCCACGCGCACAAGCGTTCCTCGGCGACACGGAAGCTGATGTTGCGCATATCAAGGGGTGGTACCTCGACACCGGAGCCACCAATCACATGACGGGCCAAGAGGACGTATTCTCTGACCTCGACAGTTCAATCATCGGCTCCGTCAAATTTGGCGATGGTTCGAAGGTTAGCATCAAGGGTCGTGGCTCTGTCATCTTCAACGACAAGAATGGCTCCCACAAAGTCCTCACCGGCGTCTACTTCATCCCGCAACTCAGCAATAGCATCATCAGCCTTGGGCAGCTTGATGAGAACGGCGCCAAGATCCACATCGATGATGGCATACTCCATGTCTGGGATCGACAAGATCGCCTCCTCACCAAGGTCCAACGAGGTGCCAACCGGCTATACGAGTTGCACCTCGACATCGCGTGCCCAATATGCCTTGCTGCCCGTCGCGATGATGACGCCTGGAGGTGGCATGACCAATTCGACCACATCTCCTTTGACGCATTGCGGCTCTTTCCACACAGGACATGGTGCGTGGCATGCCAAAGTTGGAACACGTTGAACAACTCTGCGGCGTGTGCATCACTACCAAGCAAAGGCGCATGCCATTCCCAAAGAAGACGAAGTACCGTGCCGAGCAACCCCTTGAGCTTGTCCACGGTGATGTATGTGGGCCGATCACGCCTGCAACTCCTGGTGGACGCTGCTACTTCCTCCTTGTTGATGACCACACTCGCTACATGTGGGTGGTGTTGTTGTTCGGGAAGGGTGATGCGGGGTCATCAATCCAACGGATCCAGGCAGCGGCTGAAGCGCAAAGCAGCCGGAAATTGAAGATGATCCGCACCGACAATGGCGGCGAGTTCACCTCAGCTGAATTCGCGCACCATTGCGACAACCATGGAGTGCTCCGCCAGTTCACTGTGCCCTATAGCCCGCAGCAAAATGGCGTCGTCGAGCGACGGAATCAGACGGTGGTTGCGATGGCGCGTGCATTGCTGAAGCAGAGGAGGCTGCCAGCAAAATTTTGGGGGGAGGCAGTCACCACAGCGGTCTACTTGCTCAACCGTGCTCCCACCAAAAGCCGGGAGGGCAAGACGCCATTTGAGGCCTGGCATGGCCGAAAGCCGGTTGTGCAGCATCTACGGACCTTTGGCTGCTTCGTCTACATCAAAGACACATGTCCACATCTCAAGAAGCTTGACGACCGGAGTGCCCCCATGGTCTTCATCGGCTATGATGAGTGCATCAAGGGCTATCGCGCCTAAGACTCGGTGAACAATCGGGTGCACATCACACGTGATGCCATTTTCGATGAGGCGGCGAGCTGGGACTGGGAGGCTTGCGACTCGACCGCGCCTAGCAGCGATTTTGTCGTGGAGCACATCTTCCCCGAAACGGTAATTCTAAGATCTGTGGGAGCTGATTCGTCTGCTTCATCCTCGCCAGCACCCACGCAAGAGTCCCCAACGACACCAAGTGCACCTGCACCTTCGCCGCCACTGCAGCAGTCGACGCCAAATCCTACTCCAGCGCTGGCATCTCCAGAGTTTGTGTCCCCGCTATCTGACGACGATGAGCGGGTGGACACGTACCACGACGAGGAGCCAATACGGTATCACACTATCGACAACATCATTGGAGATGCGCCAATCCCCGGCGAGGCACAACGTGACCTTGACACTGGCTCCCTCCTTGCTAGCGAAGGAGAGCCGAGCTCTTTCGCAGAGGCTGAGTGTGACGCAGCATGGCAAGCTGCCATGAGGGAGGAGATGGACTCTATTGAGCGGAACGACACTTGGGAGCTCGTGGACCTACCACGTGGCCATCGTCCAATTGGTCTGTATTGGGTGTTTAAGCTCAAGAAGAATGAGACCGGTGCCGTGATCAAGCACAAGGCACACCTCGTCGCCAAGGGCTATGTTCAACAGCATGGGATCGACTTCGATGAAGTCTTTGCTCCTGTCGCACGCCTGGAATCAGTGCAGCTAATGCTCGCCCTCGCCGCGCACCAAGGCTGGCAAGTCCATCACATGGATGTGAAATCGACATTCCTAAACGGCGTGCTCGAAGAAGAGGTGTACGTCTCACAGCCGCCAGGATTCGTCATCACTGGACAAGAAGGGAAGGTGCTACGGTTGAAGAAGGCACTCTATGACCTGCGTCAAGCTCCGCACGCATGGAATGCTCGCCTTGACGCAACACTAAAGGACCTTGGCTTTAGGCAAAGCCCCCATGAGCATGCTGTCTATGGACGCGGCCATGGCGAAGGATGCCTACTCGTCGGTGTCTATGTCGATGACCTGATCATAATTGGGTCCGACTCCAATGAGATTAATCGCTTCAAGGATGAAATGAAATCGCAACTCCTCAAGAGCGACCTTGGCCTCCTCTCTTTTTACCTAGGGATTGAGGTGCGCCAACATGCTAATGGGATCGCACTGAACCAAAAGCCCTACGCCAAGCGGATCTTTGAGAGTGTTGGGATGCAGAACTGCAATTCAGTCTCCACACCGTTGGAGACACGACTCAAGCTAAGCCGAAATAGCACGACGCCGGAGGTCAACGCGACGACATATCGAAGGCTAATTGGGAGCCTACGCTACCTCATCCACACACGACCTGACATCACCTTCGCGGTGGGCTACCTCAGCCGCTTCATGGAACGCCCCATAGTGGAGCACATGGGAGCAGTGAAGAGGCTGCTTCGCTACATCGCCGGCACAATTAACCATGGCCTCGACTACCCACGTGGCTCTAGAGAGTTAAAATTGGTTGGCTACATCGATAGCGACCATGCCGGCGACATCGACACTCGCAAGAGCACCTCTGGTGCCTTGTTCTTCCTCGGTGCTAGCTTGATCAGCTGGCAATCGATGAAGCAGCGGATTGTTGCTCTGTCTTCCTGCGAGGCAGAGTACGTTGCCGCAACAACGGCGGCATGCCAAGCCATCTGGTTGGCACGGTTGCTGGGTGACCCTAAAGGAAAGGGAGCTGCCACCGTGAAGTTGAAGATGGATAGCATGTCTGCCTTGGCACTCAGTAAAAATCCTGGCTTCCACGAGAGAAGCAAACACATTAATCTGCGCTACCACTTCATTCGAGAATGTGTGGCGAACAGGAGCATTTCTACTGAGTTTGTCAATACCAAGGACCAACTCGCAGACATTAAGCACTAGGGCGAGTCAAATTCCAAGAATTGAGAGCTAGAATTGGAATGGTCCAAGTTAATGAAGAACACAAGAATTAGGGGGAGAAATGTTAGAAAATAATCCTTGTGTTGTAGCTAGAGCTGGTCGGCAGACCATTGCTTAGTAAGTAAGGTTCTTACAGCTGTTTATAGCTAGCTACAATAGTCAATTTTGTTTTTTCAACTGCTTCTGAGACATAGACAGCTGTAACAAGTTGTAATAGAAGTAGAATTAGAATTCTCTTGCTGAATAGCAGCTGAGACTAATGACGGTTCGGAGCAGCCATCTTGTACTATAAATAGACCCCCATATGCAATTAAAAAAGCTAAGCTTGTGCTGCCAAAGTTTCAGTTCTATTAGCTTACTTCACCTTCTCAGCTCTCCCATAGTTCTTACCCCAACAGTTCCCATGTACACTACATAGGCATAGCACATAAAAGGTACACCTAATGATGCTCCAAAGTCCAAATGCAGGCTCCTATTTCTCATCTACCTTGAATATATATCTAGAACTGCACAAGCAACAAATTAATTTTCTTCCTGTTACATGCTACTCTGATATTTTTCTATAAAATCAGTTTAGTTTGCTCACATTTTTTGCTATGTGTCTTTTCTATTATTTATGCACTGCCAGTCCTTAATGTTTCCCTCTTTCTACAATGTATTTTCTAGTGATTAACTATATGAATGACAATATAAGGAGTTCTTGAAAACATAAAAAATAAGAGAGGAGCCAGACTTCTCAGTAACATCAGCAAGCCTGATATTTATTTTACTGACAAAGCAGGTTCCAGTCCTAATCTGTAGTATAGGGACTCCAATGTTTTCAGTTACAGTCCAGATGCAATAAAAGAGACACATTTTAATCATGAATTGTTCGTAAACTGGAATCATAAGCTACCAACAGTGCTACTTGTGATCAAGCTGATGAGATAATAATAAAGCATCTACTGGCAATTAAAATGCCAAATGTGAAGTTCTCAAGCAGCATAAAAGAGATTCGATTTACTGGTTATTTTGATGGTCTGGTGGTTATAGAACCACGGAAATGGGTGTTCTGTTCACATCCGCTTCTCCTAACATCCAAGCCATCATGACAATATTAGTCATCATTCTCCTAATATCCAAGCCATATTTCTACTTTGTGCTGTATTAGTGTTTATCTTGTACCCTGAGAGGCGTTTGTAACTGTCTGCTTGTACTTATCCCCCATTCTGAACAATATATCAATGATAAAATTAACACAATTTCAGTACAAAGACTAGGAACTTCCATCACCCAAAGTAACAATGGAATTATGGAATGATGTTATGAACTAACAACACATTTCTAAGGCGCAAATTCCAAAAAAGTACTCCTACTCCCTCCACCCCAAAGTAAGTTTACGTTTGGGTTTCATGCCATCTAGATTTGACCAACGATTTCTATAGATTCAATTAATTTCAAAAACCTAGTTTCTGTACTTTTAAAGTCATCATAAGAAATTCTTTCATAACATATACTCCCTCCGGTTCAAAAAGGAAGTTAGATAATGTTTTGGTCAAACATTGGGAATATAAATTACAAATAAGTTTTAACTTATTAAGTTTACAAATGCGAAAATAATATAATTAGATTTGTCTGAAAAGTACTTTCACAAAAGTAAACATATGTCACTTTTTAATAAATATTTTTACAGAAAATAGAAGTCAAAGTTATGTTTTTGAGTTATATTATTAAAATTAATTAAATTATCAAAATCATTGTCAAAGATAAGTTTGACTTAAACCTAGATGTAAATTTATTTCGGGACAAAGGTAGTAAGTCCTAAGCTACAACCACCATGTACGGAACTGGCGCAACACTCACTCGATGCGCTGAATCAGTGATTTCCAGAACAATTCAATCCATACGCTAATTCACAGCTCGCGCGCAAGGAGCATAACAAATTTTGCAGTACCTCAGCGATGGACGGGTTGCGCTCGACGACGCGGAGCAGGCCCGCGTCCGAGACGCGATGGCACCCGAGGAGGTGGAGCGACCGGAGCCGCCCCTCCGCCCTGTCCGTCAGCTCCAGGAGGGCCTCGTCCGTGACCCGGTGGCTAAGCGCCGGCTCCACGGCGAGGCGGCGCCACAGGAGCGGGTCCCTCGCGACGGCCTCGCGGAGGCTCCGGCACACGCGCCCGCAGGACAGCAGCTCGCGCAGCCGCATGTATCCCAGCGCAAGGAACAGGGCGGCATGCGGCTCGCCAGCGGAGGAGGAGGCTTGCGCCGTGGCCGGGGCCGGCGGCGTGGAGGCGGTGGCGGTCGTCGGGAGCATCTGCGCGGTCGGGGGAGGCTGCCTGGACTGTTGAGGAGGGCGAGGGAACGGACGGCGGCCCGAGTGGAAACAGAAGCCTCGGGGAACGCCTCCGGCTCATGAATTGCTATTGCTTTGGTACCGTGGGCAAGTGGGCTGCATTTCGCCCTGGTTGGCACCGGGCTGGGCCGGCATAGGCCCATTCGCTGGATCGTGTTTGGTCTGGAGGTCGGCACGGTGGTCCGGCATGGTACGGTCCAGTTTTAGTTCAGTATAAAAAGAATTGTTTATTAACCCTTCAAAAAATTATAAACTTTTTATATGCCATTTAAATTTTCAATTTTTTTATCAACCTCCATATTAACTTTTTTTCTTTATTCACCACTAAAAAAGAATTGTTTGCTCCTCTATCTTTTTTAGTAAGGTTTTTCATTACCTATTTTATTGGACGTTGTTTGATTTTGTGGCTTATAAAATTTTCATAAAAAACAATTTTCATTTAAATTCAAATTTAATTTGATCCTTTTTATTTCTTTTTAGCCTGTGGGTGGTAATGTGACTTTGTGAGAGAGGACTCATTTGTACAATGTCCACTAAAATGAGTGATGAGGAAATTTAGAAGAGAAAAATGATAGAGGTGCAAGCAATTCTTTTTGAAGTTTTATAATATATAGTAGGAGTGATGAATAAGAAAAGAAAGCCAAAATTAGTGGTTAATAAAGAAACTGAAAATTTTAAGTGGCTGATAAAGAACTCGATTTTTTTATGGTTGACAAGGAATTCACCCAATTTTTTTATATGATAATCAAACCAATTGTTGAGGTGGAGTGGCTGTTCCTTCTTGGTCAAAACAGGAACTACTTTTTTTTTCTGATTCCCAGACTTTTAGTTCATTTCGCATAATTATTTTCATAAAATAAGTTAAGAATCGCTTTTCTAAAAAAAAACATTTGATATAGAGTTCTCTACTGCTAAGGATGGATTTAACTACTCACAAAGGGTCTAGATCGGCTGCGAGTCTGCCACAACATTCTGCTAGAGGTGTTGATAGTGAACATCCACCTCTGCAGCATGCTCACTTTATCCTTTCTTTCTCTGTTTTCTTTCGCAGCAGTGACCAATGACCATAAGCAAGTTAATATGGCCCGTAGATAAGATTTCACTATTACAGATTCCCTTTGTCCAGTGCTACTCCACGAATCACCCTCGTTTATGCTTGTGGTACAACTATGGTGCTTCTGGTCATCCGCTCAAACGCAGACAGAGCTTAGCACGTTGGATTGAATTTTGAATGGATTTCAGAGCACTAAATAAACATAAGAATATGTAAGACTAGGAGGAGAAGGCAAGGCGCGTTTCCGGCGGTGCCTTCGTCGCTGTCGCCGGACACCGCTCCCTTCCAAACGCCGTGCTTCAGTTCCTTCACCTCGCCGTCGCCATCGTCCTCTCTCTGATATCGCCCAGCTTGGTGTACGTCGATCTCGACGCAGATGAACAGCTTGGCACCGGATCCTCCGTCGCATAGGATATGTCATGGCAGGTTAAACGCTCGATAACTTAGCAACATTGCACCAGTTAGCATTCTACGTGCACTGCGCTCTTGTACGTGTTTGGCGGTGCGTTGCTGTCCCTTCGCCGCGGCAGCACCGGCGCCGGCGATGGCAGCGCCCCGGCCAACCATCATCCGCGTCCGCCTGGTGCTCCCGGTGGTGATCTGGTTCCTGGCCGCCGTGCTGCCCGGGGGTGCGGCACAGAACCTGGCGGCTGACCGCGCGGCGCTGCTGGCGCTGCGGGACGCGCTGGACCCGGCGCGGCGCCTCCCGTGGGACCCGACGGC